>PVKS010025395.1:0-29920 GCA_004027875.1 Aplodontia rufa
ATGGGACAGAGGAAGGCTTGAAACAACTGAAGGCAGCTGACTGGGGAGACTCTCCAGTGCTGCAAGAAAGTCTCTTGTCCCAAGTCTGCCCCTGACAGCCCTCAGAAGTACCAACATTGACCATTATCTGGTTCTCTTTGTTTTTGACTGGCTTGGCCCAATGGTGGAGGGCACCCTCACCTGATGAATCTCAGATCCTGAGACAAAGTCTTGGTCAGATCTAAGGTCTTTGGGAAAGAGGTGACCCATTAATCCCCAGAGCAGGAGCTGAGCAGTCTCTCTTCTGAAATGTTTCCATTCTGTCCCCAATATCCACCTCTTAGACGGGTCCCTTGTGAAAGATTGCCAAGATAGAGCTCCCCTAGCTTTAACACCTTTTCTTCTGTAACCTCCTCATCTGGTAGGAAAAAATAAAAAAGTTTTGTCTCAGAGAAAACCACCTCTCATCTCTCCTAGTTCAGAAAGCCAAATCATTTTATCTTCTCTAATGGGGATCTCACCCAGAGCACTAACAGGCTTGCCTCCCGCTTCAAACTGAGAAGCTAAAATAGAATCATGTTCCGGTGAGTATGAGAACTCAAGGAAAGAGGATCATGTAAGGCAAATTTTAAAGGTACAACTAGTTGGTAAATATTCTCCCTTAGACTATAAGCTTCTTTTCTACTATGGGGTATTAAATGTTATAGTGGCCAAGGGAATACCAGTAATGCCACTAAGTCTGGATTCCCTTAGGTCTTTGACATGTGGCAAACAAAGTCCTTTGCATCCTTGCTGGTTAAGGCAGCAATAAATCCAGCAGGGTAAAGGGAAAGGAGAGACAGGATTGCTGACTGTCAGAAGCCCCCCTGAAAAAGGACGTCCACATAATTCAAGCGGGAGTGTCATTCTCAGAAGTTATGACAGGTCCACCACTAGCCTGCAACACACACAAATGCCCAAGAAATCATTTTTCAGTTTAGATTGTTTGCAAAATGGAAGGAAATGCCTGCTAGTTACTTGCCTGATAGCCATCTAAAATACAAACTATATGAGCTAGTTGCCTAAATTAGTTTGAGACTAGAAAAAGTGTGGAGGGGCTTGAAGTGCTACTTTTAAATTCAAATGGCTATGAAGCCTAAGGGACTACGTTTTACTCTTTTACATTTACTCTTTTACTGCACTCTGAGATTCGAGCAAGAGAGATAGTTGGAAAGGATCTGGAAAGGCCAGCAGCTGCAGGTTCCAAGCCTTTAGAGACACTTAAGAGTCCTACATTCTTGTACTTTGGAGATAATGTAACAGGGATTCAGCTTTAGAAAAATGTGGTAAGACAGGCCCAAGAATATCAGGAAACACTAATTTCTGGAGAAGAGAAAACTCCACAGGAATTAGTGTTTGTTACGTAAGTTTATAAAATAAAAATGTATGTAGGGTTACAGACAAGGTAACCAGCATGTTCTCTTTTATACAGTATTTCAAAACTTGGGTTATATCTGTTTGCTTTAACTACATAAATGTTTCATTGTTATACACCAGATAATAAGTCTATCTCTGATCATCAACGTTTTCCTAAATTTAGAAAATTTAAAACTATTGCTAAATCTGTGCAGAATTGTGATTATTGTTATAGTATACTATGGAATCTGAATTTTTCTTCAAATGTTAAATTTAGTTAATATAAGGACATCTGTGTAATTAATACTGGCTTTGTTGTGTATTAGATTTATTCATATCTTCCAAGTGTATAAATCTTTTAAGGTGTAAAACTTAGGACAGCATTTTTACCAAACTGGTATTTCCAAACTAAAGTTGTTTGTAACAATGATCTCCTTCAGGTTTATATGGAAACAACAAATTCAGCTAGGGATTTATTTATGTCATTTAATATTTTATAGTTGGAAAAGAATAACCTGACTACATTGGGATAAAAATTTAACTGTATTTTTGGAAAGTAATAAGGACAGCCTAATTTATTTAAAGATTAGCATTTTGCTAATCTTTAAGGAGCTCTCTTAGCTTTTTTTGATTTATGTTTGAGATATAAGGCTGTGTATTAACTAATACTTATGTAGACTCAGGAAAACCCTATCGTCTTTCTGGAGAAACTCAAGGAGGCATTGAGAAAACGCATCATCATGGACCCTGAGTCCATAGAGGGATGCATAGTTTCAAAGGACAAATTTATCACTCAGATGGCCCCAGACATTTGGAGGAAGTTACAATAATTGGCATATGGCCCTGATCAGTCATTAGATAACATCCCCCAGCTTGCAACCTTCATCTTTTATAACAATGATCAGGAGGAGAGGAAAGAAAGGGAACATAGAGCCTTGAAAAAGCCGAGGCACTGGTTATGGCCCTACAAGGAGTAAGCTTCCGGCATAATAAAGGAGAGTAATGGAATGAACCTCAATCATTATGAAAAAGGGGGACATTACCTGCTGGAATGCTCACAGGTCAAGTGACCACCACCAAGGCTCTATCCTATCTGTCAAAGCAATCACTAGAGAAATAAATGTCCCCAGGGGTGCAGGCCCTCAGGTCCAGAGTTCCCCACACAGGCCTGATGGGGCCAATATTGGCTTTACTGGTTCCCATAACTCCTATCACCACACATACACCCCGGGTATGCTTCTCCATAGGGAGCCAAAAGATCAGTTTCCTCTTAGACACTGGCGCTAGCCTTTCTGTACTTGTCTCTTACCCTTGATCCTCCTCCTCTAATACTGTGATGGTGCAAGGAATGTCTGGAAGGCCTATAACTAGAAACTTGACTCTCCCACTAAGCTGTAAATGGGACATGATATTTTCTCATGCATTCCTGATAGTCCCAGAGTGTCCTACCCCTTAAGGGAGAGATTTACTTCCAAAAATTCATGACACATCTAAGGCCCCTGGGACACTATGCTTACATCTATTAAAATGTGATATAAACCTTGAAGTATGGGCCACTAAAGGCAGCATTGGGCAAGCAAAAGTGCAGTTCAGTTAAAAAAGCCCACTGCCTTTCTATGTCAGAGGCTGAAACATGGCACCTACTCCAAGGTCTTGTCATTAATGTAGCAGACATGCCTCTCCACTTTATGATATCTTCTAATTCTTATACTCTCTAGTTTGAGACCCTAGCTACTGCTATTTAGTTTACGGTATTAGATGTCTTTCTGTACAACCCTAGACATTCAATTACAGTACATGTTTGTCTTCGAGGAGCCAAATAACAGACCTGATTCTCCCTCTCTTAGACCCAATGTTAATTTTCATCCTGACATTAACTTTTTGATATCTTAGTTCAGCTGATTCATTCCAAGTTAAAATCTGTTGAACTCCTGATGGTGATGAAGATGGAGCCACCCACCAGCACTCCAGAGGGCTTTTACCATGGACCCCTTAATTGATCTGAACATTCCTAGAAGGCAACCCAAACTGCTTGCCCCTCTTCAGCCCCTTCTCAGCCAGAAGTAGGCAAAGAACTGTCATCGGCCAATTTCCGGTCTTTTACAGCAGTAAAAGTTTCCTTAATTAGAGAGGGTAGTAAGAGGGGGGGTGAGTTAGGCAGTCAACTTAGTTAGAATGTTCAAGTCAAACAAGGGAAAATTGGTTCTTTCCCTTTAAGTTCAATTTGACATCCCCCAATGCTAGTGAGAAAGGTCTGGCAAGGTGGGTCCAGATGCAGACATTCCCTACTGCTAAGCCAGGCACCACATTCTTTCTATTGATGCCTGAGGCACAAACCCAAGGCTGGACTGCCAGGGGCCAGCCCCAGCTGAACTCGGGTCCCTGAAGGAAAAGTGGAGTTGGTGCGGAGGAATGGCTTGAACCTCTGGGACAAGTTGCCAGCACACACAGTTCCCTGCTTGAGCAAAATGCCGTCTGTTCTTTATTGTTGAACATTTTTATACAGGTGCACAAACAAGGCCTTCATTATCAGCTTCATTGTACAATCATTTTTTCAGTTTCCCAGTAATCTTAAAGCATTAACCATTAGTACAATTTATGTCCTCGACCTCCCCACCACATTGACCATATTTTTTTAAACCTGCTTTTACAAGGGACAGAGACCAAACACTGCCCCAAATTCTTCCTCCCTAAATTCCTCCAGAGGTTTCTACAAACCATAACCTCACTAGATAAGAGAGGCGCTTAAAGGTCACTGCACTGCATTAGTCTAGAAGCCCTATCTTAGCACAAATGAAAAGTTTCTTAATTAGCTGACTATGATATAGGCTATTATAACTCTTATAACACTATTAACTACCAACCTAAAACTATTTTGTTATTGTAACTTTATCACATACTCTACAGCTATCTTAAATCCTACAAATGTTAATCCTATAGAATATCTGTGCATCCTAATTTATGGGCTAAGAAGTTAAAGCCTAACCTCTACAGAGACAGAAAGGGTAAACATGTCTTAATTACTGCTAAGGAGTTAAAACTCAACTTCCATTAAGCCAGGAAAGGCAAACATGTCTTATTTACTGCTGAGGAGCTAAAGCTCATCCTCTGCAACAGGAAAGGTAAACATGTCTTTCTGTAGATGTTTTATGTATACTATTTCTTTGTTCCTTAGTTCTAATTATTTTGCTTTCTATATCCAATTTTGTTTTAAAGTCAGTATAGCTTTGTTTTCCATGATTTCTAAATGTTATAACAAGTATCCTTCTCAACAATCCGCAACAGTTGTCTAAGCAATAGAATTCTCATAACAATCAGAGAGTTTCAGTTTTAGCAAATTCACAATACATATAATTATTAAAACACAGCCAATTCCTAGAAAGGATGGTTTTGGCAATCTCCAGGGCTGGCTTTGCCTAGCCCATCCCCAAGTCTGGACTTTGTCAGACAGAACTTCGGTGACATTGCCTCCTCCACTGGACCCTGTAAAAATAATCCTAACAGACCCAACCAGAATTTCCGGAGCCCAGGTCCTAGGTTTGGGGGAAGGGAGAGGATGACTAATTGAAGGGTGAACATCCTATAAAAAGGGCAAACCTAATTGCCTCTTCCGCTCAGTCCCCTTTCCCCACTCTTGGGGAAGTCTGCTCTTCTCCCTATACTTTGTTTTCCTATTATTTTCTTAAAGTCTGTCTATGCTTGCCTCAGTGTCCCTCGATTTCATTCTTCATCTCTGGGGTACACGAACTAGACTTCCACCAAAACCGGCATCATTTCCAGCTACTTTCACGAACAGTATCTTCTTTCATCACACTCACAGCCACTAACGACCACCTTTTCATCTCATACATCCTGAGCAGTCCCTTAGATTTTTTTTTTTTTTTAACGCTCTCTTGGACCCGTTTCTCATGAAGCTGGCGGCTCGTTTGCAGACACAGCTTCAGATTGTCACCCCTCTAGGTCTGGTCAGCTTCTACTTCCGCGAGGCTTCCGCGGCTGCCTGAGCAACAGGCTTCACCACCTTCACCCCTGGGGGCGGAGTCCTGCATGGCACTCGGCACGCCCCCCTCACCCGGCCCCCAGCCCACAGCCCGTGGGGAGCGGCGCGGCGCAGTAGCTCCGCCTCACCCGACTTCCGCGATCTCCCCTGCGCTCCAGTCCGCAGCCCTGGCCGGGTAGCGCGCGCGATGATGACGACATCGGCCGGCGGCCACGGCTACGGCGTCTGGAAGGCGGGGAGGGCTTCCGGGCTGCCGTCCTGACTGACGCCTGCTGCTGTCATGGCGGTCGCTCTGTGGGGCTTCTTTTCCATCCTGCTTCTGTCGCTCTCAGGGGATGCCCAGAGCTCGGAGGTCCCCGGGGCTGTGGCCGAGGGGTCAGGAGGCAGTGGTGTCAGCCTCGGAGATCGTTTCAAGATTGAGGGGCGTGCAGTTGTTCCGGGGGTGAAGCCTCAGGACTGGATCTCCGCGGCCCGAGTGCTTGTAGACGGAGAAGAGCACGTCGGCTTCCTTAAGTGAGCATCCTGAGGGCCGCAGGAGAGCGGTTGGGATGGACGCCGGAGGGGGATTCCCACCCGGAGAACTTAGTGTCAGGCGGGGAAAGCTGTCGCAGAGTCGCTGTCGCAGAGTGAAGGGGCAGGTGCCGCTAACGGTGTAAGCCGGGAGACCTTGGGAGACCGTCGGAGCTTTGCCTTCTCCTTTTCCTTACCTGTCCCGCATTTCAGAAATGAGGATGGCGGGGTACTTGTGTCAAGGCCGAAGCAGTGGGGTCATTTACTTTCAATCGCATTTTGGCCCCAGTTTGGGTCCGACCACTCTTGGGCCCTGAGGACAGGTGAACCCTTACTTATTTCTTGCTGGATTCTTTGATTTGCATCTCATCTGGTTTCACTAGAACCTAGTCGCTTTTCGCATTCCTTTCAGTCTTTTGGTAGCCTGGTTTTGCGTAGAAAGATGCTAAACAAGTGGGAATTCTCAAAGCCCAAAGGGCTTCCAGGGATGGCACAGACTGGGAGAGTAATGGTACTGCTTCTAAAATTAATGCGCCCTGAAATCCCTAATCAAAGCACTTTTTTTGGCCAGGGGTTGGGATTATTGTTCTTTTTACACTTGAATTCATGGAGGGATTCGGAGTATCACGACTGCCATTTATTCGATACTACGGTTTCTCTAACTTGCTTCCATATTTCTGTCCCTTTTAGCTATTAATAGAAATGAGATTTCTGTTTATATTAAAAGAAGGGTTGAATTTGTTAGCACTCTTCTTTGGCCGTGTCATGCTTTTCAGATGTCTAGGCAAAATTATGATTTTTTTGTTGTTTATTTGTGGTGCTTGAGATCAAACCTAGGATATCATGCATGGTAGCAAAGTGCTCTACCACTGAGGGACATCCCTAGCCCAAGCATGACATTTTAAATCTTTCCATCACTGCTCGCACAGTGGAACTGTGAAATGAAAGAAAATATTTAGGAAAGAAGTGGTTCTCTGTTGGGTTTGTAGACCAGCAGTAGTATCTGAAAACCAGACAACTTAAATGTGAATATCTAAATTTGGTTTGCAGATTTGTTCAGATCAGCCAGGTGCACCTTTCAGAAATTCAACCTCAGATTATTAAGTCATAGCAAATTTACAACCAGTATATTAATGTTATCTGGCATTATTCTTTAGAGATTGCTGTAATTTGTGATTGTACTGATAAAACTTTCATTAAGCTTTGGAAATTAGCCTTAATTGACTATCTAAATTCTCTTCTGCAGTGGTTTTTTTGTTGTTGTTGTTCAACATGGTCACACATATCAGAGGGGATTGTTGTTACATATTCATGCATATTGACATAGTAAGTTAAGGCCGATCCTAGTCCAGGATCTTACCTCCTTCATCCATTTCCTGATTTCATGTCTTCTCTGTAATGCTCCCATGCTATAATTGGAAATGAGATATCGATGTATATTAATTTTTGAAATTTCTGAGTTTCTCTGCCTGCCTGTGTATAGTTAGGCTTCTCATGGGAGTCGAGTTTTCCCGGTTGTATTGATAACCCCCTTTATCCCTCCCTCCCTTTCCTGCCTCCTTCCCTTCTCCCCTCACATTCATAGTTATGGTTCCCCCTGCTCATGTGAAATTTCGACTATGGTAAGTTTATTACGTAAACTTAGCTAAGTTTCATCCATTTGGTTGCAAATACCATGATATTCTAATAGCAGAGTAGAACTCCATTGTATATATATGCCACGGTTTTTTAATCCATTCATCCAGCAAAGGGCATCTGGGTTGGTTCCATAGTTTAACTGTTGTAAATTGAGCTGCTATAAGCATTGATGTAGCTGTGTTTCTGTAGTATGCCTATTCTAGCTTGTTTGGAAAAATACCCAGGAGTTGGACAGCTGGGTCATAAGGTGGTTCCAAGCCTAGTTTTTGGAGGAGTCTCCACACTGCTTTCCATAGTGGCTGAATCAGTTTGCAGTCCCAGCAACAGTGGTACACAGTTCTTTTGAAGAGCGTTTATTTTTATTTTAAAAATAATTTTAGTCACATGTTCGTTGAAGAAAAGATAAATGTGAAAGTTTCTGTTTGAAAGTTTCAACAAGAAAGACTACAACCTTTAATATTGTATCTTTTCCCAGCTTTTTAAAGAGTCATATGACATGTTTTCAATAAGAAAGTAAACAATACTTTGTAACCTGCCCTTTTCGCTTAATGTTTGTGAGCAGTTTTTGATAACATTTCATTTTTTACATTTGTATGTAGAAATGGTGATTAAGAATTAATAGGAGGGCCTGGAATGGTGGCTCGGTGGCTCAGTGGTTATGGTGCTTGCCCAGCATGCGTGAGTCCGCAAGTTCAAACCCCAGAATCACGTACAATGCGAAGTCTCAGAGCAACGAAAGCTGCATGAAAAACTATATAAATAAAATCAATTCTCTCTCTCTCTCTCACTGTCCCTCTCTCTTTTAAAAAAAAAATAGGAGTTTATGGTGAAAATCTTGTTGGAAGAGGGGTAGGTAAGTTGTCTTGCAGTTGTTATGAATAACTAGCACTCAATTTTGGCTTATGTGTATGCTTTTTTGGAAGTGCTTTGGGACTTAATGGAGATAAGGAGAGTTGGAACTTAAGACTGCTCATACCATTTCTTACTATCATCACTAAGTATATAAGCTATATTTTATTTATCCAGTCCTTTGATTTTGGACATTTAAGCAATTTTCAGGTGTTTGTTTTGATATAGTAAAATTATGTACTTTACTTTTTATTATAGAAATTTTCAGACATTTACAAAAATAAACAGAATAGCTTTGTGAATCCTTGGGTACTCAACCATAGTCTGCTGTTTTCATATCTTTCTGTACCTCATTTATTTTTTCTCTAAGCATAATATGATTATACTTATAAATTCATTATTATGTTTCTGTAAAAGGTAATGACTTAAACAAAAACAATATAACCATTATCGATTCAGCAAAATAAATAATGCCTTAGTGTCATCAAATACCCAGTCCATCTCTGTTTTCCCAGTTATCTCAAAAATGTGCTTATGTAATACTTTTAAATCAGAATCCAACAGAGCCTATACATTATGAAGTACATTTTTTTAAAGCAAGAGGGACAGTGAGAGAGAGAGAGAGAATATCAGTTTTATTTACTTTTTCATGTGTCTTTCATTGTTCCAAAGCTTTGTTGTATACATGGTGCTGGAATAGAAGTATTTTCTGTGTCAGAGTCCTCTGCTGCTCTAGAGTGGTCTCGAATTTTTAGAACCTGTTCAGCGTTAATTATGGAAGATGAAGAAAAGGACAGATCTTGCCACGTTTTTGTTTTATTTTCATTTTTTTGTTTAATGTCATTTTGAGAGGCATTGTTTTTGGAATTAACATGACTAATAACATAAGAAAATACTAAGATGCTGATCAGAAGTGACTATATATGATTTTCATTTTTTCAGGACAGATGGGAGTTTTGTGGTTCATGATATACCTTCTGGATCTTATGTAGTGGAAGTTATTTCTCCTGCTTACAAGTTTGACCCTGTCCGAGTCGATATCACTTCAAAAGGAAAAATGAGGTGAGGGAAATTGATTTAATTTTTACCAAAGATTAAGCTACTATATACTTCATTGTATATTCCTTTTGGATTTAAAGGTTAAAAGTTTCTTTATTTAAGCTACAGTAATTCCTTAAAACACTTAAAATATCTTTATGTTGTATTCCTCTGAATATTTATAAAATCATGAGGTTGAAATTCTTTCTTCTTTCGCTTAAAATTTATTTTAAAGATCCTAACATAATTATATATACAAAAGATAACATTACTTACTAAAGGACCAAAAGCACTGTGAGAATTGTTGAAATACGATTTTACTTTTTTACTTCTAATTTAACTTTTCTAAATTAGAAATACTATTGTCAACTGTTTATCATTGGGCTATTTTGAAAGCACTTATTGTTACTTTTTGACACTACATTGATCTAGATTTTCTATATCTCCTACTTTGAGTATTTAGTGTACAATGGTAATTTAATATTTCTAGGAAAAACAATAGGTTACATCATAGAGTTTATCCAAAATTTGGAATCATGATAAAAATAAAAGATGAAAGCATCATATTTGAGGCTGGCAGAATAGGAAAGAATTTCAGAATTCTAAGAAATGAATATGTGCTTGAATATTGAAGTGAAAAAAATAACTTGGGTCTACTTTAGGCTGTGAGTATGGAATAGCAAACCCATTTGAAATTGGGGAACAGTTGTGTGATGTATACAATCTTTAGATTTAGCTTTCCATAATAAAAAAAAACAGTTATTTTATCATATATTTATTTTTTTGTCTCATGGCAATAACATCCACTTTCGTCTAATCTGGCCAGGCAGCAATTGAAGCAATTTTAAGTGATATGTCTCCTGTTTGAGGTATCACAACATTACTGTATATTGCCGTAATAAAGCACAGGTCATGCAAAGGTAAAAACCATTTTGAGGTTTATTACAATAAGCTATACTTATTGCTGACCTTTTTCATGAGCCAAGCATATTTTAGTCTGATTTGTAGAGACTGAAAATTGAACTGACATAGCAGGAATATGTTTGTTTAGTGCCATCTTAGTTTGAGTTAGTTTACTTCTAAAATATTACCTTCTTTCTTTGCTTTTTTATATATTGTCAAATTTTACAATATATTGTGTAAATCTGCCATAATTAAAATAGAATGAGTCATACATGGAACTGTTTGATCTTTTATTTTACCGGTGTGTTCGTCCATTCATGGATTTGCCATCATTTTTTAACCAGCTCCTATTGAAGGCTAAGTAATGGGGTTTTTTTTCCCTACTCTTCTATGATGTATAGTAAACAGATAATTATCAAGAGAATAAATTCTTGATATTATCATAAAGTCAATCCTATGGTGCTGTTAATAAATACATTCTTTATATATAAATTACTTTTCCTCTCCTATTTTTAAAAATAAGTTTTTGGCTAAGGATATCCTACTTTGCCTAAGTTCTGATCATAGTTCTTACTTTTGGGTATTTAGAGCAGAGGCAAAGCTTCAGTGGATAGGATTTTTTTTTTTTTAATAGTGGGGATTAAACCCAGGGCACTTTACCACTGAGCTACATCCCCAACTCTTTTTTTTTTTTTAATTTTGAGATAGGGTTTCACTAAATTGCTGAGGCTGGTCTTAAACTTGTAATTGTCCTGCTTAAGCCTCCCTAGTCATGGAATTACAGGCGTGCACCACTATACCTGATTTAAATCTCAATCTTAAGGGTTTAATGACTTTTTTATGTATTTTAGAATTGCAAGCTTGGAGATGAGGTATGTTTTAATCAGCATTTGACTGCTGTGACTAAATGACCAGATAAGAACAATTCTAGGAGGAAAAGTTTATTTGAGGACTCACGTTTTTCAGAGGTCTTAGTCCATAGATGTCTGGCTCCATTCCTTAGGGCTTGAGGTGAGGCTGAACATCATGGCAGCAGGCATGACTCCTGGGAGCAGAAAGCTCAAAGTGTCACATTGGGAAGCAGAGCAGAGAGAGAAATTCCTCTCCAGATACTGAATATGTATTGCAAAGGCACTTCCCCAATGACCCACCTACTCTGGTCACTCCCTACGAGCCTACAATTGCCAGTTAATCCCTATCAGGGGATTAATTTACTGATTGGGTTAAGGCCTTTATAACCCAATCATTTCACCTCAGCCTTTCCAAATTCATGTGAGCTTTTGGGGGACACTTCACATTCAGACCATAACATTCCACCCTGGCTCATCACAATGTGACAATGCAAAATACATTAGTCAATTTTTAAGAGTCCCCATAGTCTCAACAGTTCCAAGATTGCCCAAAAGTCCAAGTGCAAAGTCTCCTCTGAGACTCAAGGCGAACTCTAAATGTGAAGCCCTGTAAAAAACCAAATCAAGTTATGTATGTCCAGTATATAAAGGCACACAGAAAATATTTCCATTCAGACAAATAGGGGCATACTAAAAAGAGATAGGACCATAACTTGTTTTAGCCCAAAACAAGTCCAAAATCCAGCTGTGCAAAAAAGACCTGTAGTTCCATGTCTGGCGTCTGGAGAATGCTATATCATGTTGTTCTTTACAGAAGGCTTGTGTACCTCCACCCCTTTGGCCTTGCTGGTGCAATCCGCAACAGGCTTCCCTGTTGGCATGTTCTCAATTCCCGTAGCTTTCTTGTGCAAGCTTTCCAAGGTACTGGCATTTCTTAATCTCAGAGGTCTCTACTGCAGCTTTGACTTCCTCTTCACATCTCCATGTATCACTGTCTCAGAGGCTGCCTGCAGGGACTCCCACCCTGAGATGCTTTGCCTGGCCTCCTAGGCCTTCCTTTGAAATCTCCGTGGAAGCCTCTGTGACCCCTTATTCTAGCAATCTGCAGTCCTGCAGAACCAGCACCACATGGTTGAAACCAAGTTCTGCCACCATCTCGAGCAGTAATGGCTGCAGTAGCCTCTGAGTACCTGACGACATTGAAAAACCTTCCTAGCACCCTTGTGCAAGAGGGTGCCCCACTGGACTCTTCTCAAAGGAATTTTTACTTCCTTGAGCCTGAGACAGGTGTGGTCTTGCCAGTTCTTCAGATGCCCTTAAACCATCTTTCTTACTGTCTCTAGGCAAAGTCTTTAGCACATCTTTAATGGAGGTGATGTCTTTAACATAGGCCACTTCCTTAGCCCCGGTTTTACTCTAACCTTTCATGTCCAAGTTTTTCAAATCCTTCCACTCTGTTTTCTGGTCCTGAATATCACCATAAATTTAGCTAAAAGCTGCCAGAAATACCCATGCCCCTGCCACAATACTATGCTGCCTGGAAATTTCTTCCACTAGATTAAGAAGTACATCACCTTTAAAATCAGCCTCACGGGCTAGAGTGGTGGCTCAGCAGTTGGAGAACTTGTCTGACATGTGCGAGGACCCGAGTTCAAACCCCAGTACCACATACACATAAAGTGTCCCTGAAACAAAGGCCAGATATAAAAATAAAATTGAGTCTTTCTCCTTCTCACTCTCTTAAAAAGAAAAAAATCAGGCTCATAGAAAGTCTCTGGACACTGGCAAAATGCAAACAACTGCTTAGTGAGAACATAACCAGAATGGCCTCTATTCCAATTTCTAATAGAGTCCTCCTGTAAAACCTCTTGACCCCTCTCTTTACTTTGTACATTCCTATAGGCATTCTGATCTTCGGAGCTGCCACGAGAATTGCCCATTAAGCTCTGCTTACAATAATCTAAAGCTTTTCCAGCTTCTATCACTAAACTTTCCAAATTCCTCCCACAATTTCCATAAAGCTCTGAAAGTTTTTGAACCACATGGTCAGGTTAGTCACAATGATGACCCCACTTTTTGATACTAATTTCTATTTTAGTCAGCTTTTTTGCTCCTACAACTAGGAAGAAAAGTTTATTTAGGGCTCGTGGTTTGGGGTTTGAGGTGAGGCTGAACATCATGGCTCCAGGGAGCAGAGAGCTCAAGGCATCACATCAGGAAGCAGAACAGAGAGACTCCACGAGAAATACAAAAATATATACCTCAAAGGCACATCCACAATGACCCACCTCCTCCAGCCACACCCTACCAGCCTATATTTGCGGGTTAATCCCTTTTAAGTGAACTATCTCACTGGCTTTTTTTTTTTTTTTTAAAGAGAGGAGGACAGTGTGAGAAAGAAAGACAGAGAATCAATTTTTATTGAGTTTTTCACATAGCTTTCATTGCTCTGACACTTAGTTGTATACATGGGTGCTGGGCTTTGAACCCATGTACTTATACATTCCTGGCAAACACCATAACTGCTGAGCCACTGCTCCACTGCATACTGGCTTTTATAACCCAATCATTTTACCTCAGCCTTTCCAAATTGTCACAGGCAGGCTTTTGCCCCCCACATGCAATCCATAACAAGGGGTATGTAGATTGCAGTATGCATTATATATACTTGTTTAAATTTTTTTAATATTGAAAACATTATATTGGAGAGAATGAGAATTGTTAAACAAAGGGGATACTTGCTAAGAACTTTAACACTATTTGTCCTTTTGCTCTTTTTATATTTTGAATAAAATAGTTCTAGTAAATAGTAATATTGTTCTAAATATAATGTTTAAATATAAAGTTTTGATTACTTTTTTTTCTGCAGTGCTAGGGGTTGAACCAAGGGCCTTGTGCTTATTTATCTTTTTTTTTTTTTTAAGGGAGAGGGACAGTGAGAGAGAGAGAAAAAGAGAATCAATTATTTTTCACATGGCTTTTGTTGCTCCAACACTTTGTTGCGTATGTGGTGCTGGGGTTCGAACCTGCATTCTCGTGTATGCTAGGCAAGCACCATAAATGCTGAACCACTAGTACTTATTTATTTTTTAACATTGGATAAAGAATGCTTCCTTCTTCAGCATTTAAGAACTGGTTGCAACAGTAGGATTCATAATCTTAGATACATTCCTGAGCATTGGATTCCTGAAGCATAGGTTAAAGAAAAACATGATACAAAATGAAACCCTTATCATTTTAATAATTAGGGGTAGGACCAAGTAGAGAACAAAGTAGGATTCATATTCCTATAAGGGCCTAATATTTTGACCAGCATTTTGTAAACTTGCATGGTAAATTAGCGTCAAATACATATGAAACTTCATTTTATGACATTTTAGCTGAATTTTAAAAATCTTAGAAGTGTTAGACAAAATATAACAATTTCCTCTTTTTTTCCCCCCCAGTACTAGGGATTGAACCCAGGGGTACTCTACCACTGAGCCATATCTCAAACCCTTTTTATACTTTATCATGAGACAGGGTCTTGCTAAGTTGCCTAGGGCCATACTAGGATGCTGAGGCTGGCTTTGAACTTGCAATACTACCACATCCTCCCGAGTAACTGGGATTACAAGTGTGCGCCACCTGGCCTAAAAGGACTTTTGATAAGAACAGAAGTTAAGGAATTTACCTAATCCTGTAGGTATCGACAGCTGCAGCTAGAAGATTCCAAGTCTAGTGTTCTTTCTCTAAGCTTTACCCAATATTTTAGATATGCATATAAAAGTACTTTGATTAGAATTTCAGATCAAAAGTTTAGATGCCAGAGTGATTTGGAAGAGGTATTACTAATATATTGTAAGCAGATCTTTTAACTAGCCATGTTTTTAATAGAATTACCGCTGCTTTTCTCATGTTTCTTAATCAGAGCAAGATACGTGAATTATATCAAAACATCAGAAGTGGTCAGACTGCCCTATCCTCTTCAAATGAAATCTTCAGGTCCACCTTCTTACTTTATTAAAAGGGAATCATGGGGCTGGACAGACTTTCTGATGAATCCAATGGTATGTATCAAGCAAAAATAAAAAATTTACTAACCCCTCATTACTTTTAGACAGTTGAAAACTTCAAATCCCTGTGAGATGGAAAATTGAGGTTAGATTTTTGGATGAGAGGATTATTGTGAGTAATTTGTGGATTTCAGGAGAACAGTGGCTTTGGAAATAGATAATAAAAAGAATATGGTAAGAATATGGTTAGTATAGCTTTGTAGATTTGACATTGAAATGTATAACAGAAATTGGACAAAGACTTATTTATGATGCAATGTAAAATTCAGATGGGTGAGAGTATGCAACAGGTCTTCTATGGAGATATCCCATCCCTCTGACTACTTGCATATTAGTCCATTGGTAAATGTACCATCATTTATTAACCAACCCCTGTTGTTTGCACAAATAAGATTTTTATTTTTCCTTTTAATCATGTGGGATGAACAAAGAAGTTATTCTCTGGTAAATTTAAATAGTTGGTATTATCATGAAACTGATGTTATTTATGATGCTAATAATAAAGCACTACAAGAATAATTTTTTTTTAAGACAGAGGGACAGTGAGCGAGAGAGAGAGAGAGAATCAATTTTGTTTAGTTTTTCTTGTGGCTTTCGCTGTATACACTTTCTGACACTTCGTTGTGTACTTGGTGCTATAGTTTCAACCAGTGTGCTCGCACATGCCTGGCAAGCGCTATAACTGCTGACCCACCACACCAGCCCCGAGAATAAGTTCTTTTTGTGTATATGTATTAGGGATGGAACCCAGGGGCGATCTACCACTGAACTAAATCCCCAGCCCTCTTGAACCCTGTCAAAACTCTATAATATTCAGACAAGTAGCACCTTGTTTTCAGAATTAGTTCAGTAAAATTGATGTGCAAGTTCGTTATACACATTCGAATCTTTAATTTCATCATTGATTGTTAAATACAGTTTTTGTTTATTTTATAAACAGTAAAGTGGAAAAAGGAATCTGATTTTTTTTTCCTTCTACAGGTTATGATGATGGTTCTTCCATTATTGATATTTGTGCTTCTGCCTAAAGTGGTCAACACAAGTGATCCTGATATGAGACGGGTAAGATGATTGCCCAGCTATGAATTTTTGATCCATATTTGGATGCTTGGTCTGTTCCACTATGGCTAGGCTAGATTTTTTTTTTACATTATCGTAGTTCCCATGGCAAATTTATCTAAGAATTGGTTTAAATATAGTATTATGTTCTTGGCATTTAATTAGTTGTTTTCATTGGATAAGATAAATCCCATTGATTTTGTCTGGTAGAAGCCTTCATTTTTTAGCAAAGCCAAAATAATTTATTTAGTCTTAACTGTTTTATGTGTCTTGCTTGTTAAGTAGTTGAAATGCACAATAATCCTGGAGTACCTATTCCAAATATTTTATAAATTATTGCCTCTTTAATCTATCTTTACTTAATAAAACTCTCTTCAGAGCACATACTTAGTTTGTGTTGAGACACACAAAAGAAAGTCAGGTAGACCAAGGGGGATGAGTTGAATAGTGGCTTTTAATCTTTGTAACACCAAATCATACTAGTTCTGCAAAGGGGAAAGGAGTTTGCTAAGTAGGATGCTTCAAATTTAGTGTCACGATTTTTTTCTTCAAATATTGGCTTCCATATAAAGACTTCATCGTTTCTTTGAATGATTGTCTTTTTTTTTTTTTTTTTTTTTTTTAAGAGAGAGGGACAGTGAGAGAGACAGAGAAAGAGAGAAACAACTTCATTGAGTTTTTCACATGGCTTTAGTTGCTCCAATACTTAGTTGTGTACGTGGTGCTGGGGTTTGAACCCGGGTCCTTGTGCTTGCCAGGCAAGCGCTGAAACCGCTGAGCCACCGCTCCAGTCCTGATTGTCTGTTTTTGCATCTAACGCCCATCAACAGATACCTTCTGAGTGCCAGGGTTCTCTATTGTTTTTAGTATATTGAAGTATTGATACCTTATTGATTGTTGAACTAAGTTCTGGATATGAGGGTACAAAAATGTGTTAAAGTCCACTCTATTGTCAAGAAGCTCATAGTTCCGTTAAATGTGAGAAATAGAATGAATTTATAAAATATTCCCTAGTCATCAGGGGATTTGTGGGTTTTCTTTTTTTTTTTCCTTTTTTATTGGGAAAATAAGAAATATATAAAGTGAATTAAAGTGTTTCCTAAGATAGTAGGTGATTAAGTTCTATAAAAGGTAGGGTATTCTCAGCTAGAATGGCAGAAAAAGATTTATGGAAAAAAGAAAGCTTTATGGTTTCAAAAGGTTCTATTGTTAAATTTTGGCATCTTTGCTTCAGTGTTGGGCAAAAGGTTGTGCATCCTATGAAATCCTTGCATCTGTTGAGGTGATTAGTTCTGATATCAATAGAAGGAAACATCAGCAGTCACATTTGATTATAAGTTTACTCCTTGTAAAGTGCTTTATACATAGTAGATAATACAAAAAGTTGTTGCTCCAAGAGTTTTTGGAATTGAACAGATTAAAAAATAAAATGGATGATTTATTTTTATAGGGACTTAAGACTACTATTACCATATATATTTAAATTTTTATTTTAAGGGCATGTTGATATACTTGACTTACATTTATAATTTTTCTGACCTTAAAAATTCCTTCTCCATTAAAATTTATGAAGAAATTATACCAGGCTATTATTCTAATAGTTTCCCATTTGAAATGGTAGATAATGTAGTGTTTGCTATTTTTTTAATGACTGAACAAAAATAAATTTTAAGTTTATTTTTGGCAAGTTACATAACATTCAGATGAAGCACATTACATTAATATTATATTAATATTGAGTAGGACTTTATAACTGTTAGCTCAAGATAAAAGTGCCAAATCCTGGAAATGGAGAAAATAATTCTGAATAAAACTAGCCAAATCCAGAAACCCAAGGGTTGAATGCTTTCTCTCATGTAGAGGCTAGAGTATAATATAGGAAAGAGTGAGAGAAGAATAAGTTTAGACCATAGACTTATCAAACACAGGTTAGCAATTGAATTGGGGGAAGCCTCACAGAATAGGGGATGGGGAATGGGGAAGGAGAGGAGGGAGGGTGCAAGGGTGGGTAGCTTAAAGCGAGAATATAAATACTGTGTGGTATACCTGGAATACCTGGAAGCTCTGAGATGCTGAATAGCTCCCATATAGGCATTTTAAAACTAAAAAAGTAAAAAAAAAATTATACACATAGATAGATATAATCTGGAGGAAATCAAATAAGAAAAGAGACCAGAGAGAGGGAAAAGGGGGGTTGGAGCTGTTGTGCAGTGGTTGTGGTGCTTGCCTGGCATGTGCAAGGATGTGGGTTCAAACCCCAGCCCCACGAACACAACAAAGTGTTGGAGCAATGAAGGCCACATGAAAAACTAAATAAAAATTGATTTTCTCTCTCTCTCTCTCTCACTCTTTGTCCCTCTCTCTTAAAAAAAAGTGTAACTACAAACTCCAAAAAAAGCAAATAAAAACAAACCCCAAATCCTAGTCTCTAGATCTGTTAAAACAGGCTGTATGACTCTTCAAGGAGATTGTAAAAATAAATAAAAAGCCAGATCCTTAGTGTGTTGTGCCAGTAAATTGTTTGTAACACTTGTTTTGCTTGCCTTAGATGCTGTAATTATTTTTTTTTTATAAAGAGAGAGGTACAGTGAGAGAGAGAGAAAGAAACAATTTTTATTTAGTTTTGCATGTGGCTTTTGTTGCTCCGAGACATTGCTGTGTACGTGGTGCTAGGGTTTGAACCTGCGTACTCGCACATGCCAAGCAAGCACCATAACCACTGAGCCACCTCTCTAACTCTAGAGGCTGTAATTAAAGTCTCCAAAGCCATGTAATATTCATATAATTACAACTAAAATTTAGGAATCAAGTCTTGGAAATGCCACAGTTATCATCCAAACTTTGCTGATACCTTGATATATTGTTAAAGATTGATATTTTAGTTGTATGCATCTAAAGAAAACATCAACCTAAAAATATGCATTAAAACAATATGAAGCCAGGCGTAGTGGTGCATGCCTGTATTCCCAGCAGCTCGTGAGGCTGATGCAGGAGGATTGCAAGTTCAAAGCCAGTCTCAGCAACTTAGTGAGCCCTTGTCTCAAAATAAATAATAAAAAGGGCTGGGGATGTGGCTCATTGGTTAAATCAATCTCTGGTACCACAAAAAAAAAAAAAAAAAAAAAAAAACAAAAAAACACAAAGCCGCAAAAAGCAACATGAAGCCATGTGTGATGGCACACACCTATAATGTGACTTGAGAGGCTAAGGCAGGAGGATTGCAGGTTTGAGGGCAGCCTCAGCAACTTAGTGAAGCCCTGAGCAACTTACTGAGATCTTGTCTTAAAATAAAAAAGGCTGGGGATGTGGCTCAGTGAGTGGTAAAGCACCTCTGGGTTCAATCCACAGTTCCTCCCCCAAATATGAAACCGTATTAATCATAAAATAAGATAGGAATATGATCACATATACCCGCTGTCAGAAAAAAAAGTTCTTTGCTACAGTGAAGGAGATATGGAAAATGGTTACTAATACTGTGTAGGTAAAGGACTTTTTCTTTTGAGCTGGGGATCAAACTCAGAGCAAGTGCTCTACCTCTGGGCTCCACCCTGAGTCTGGTAAAGTACTTTGAGTATAACATTGCACTGTTACTCAGAAATATTACCTGTTACTTGTTCTACTTCTTTCCCACTTCCATGAAAGAAAGTGTTAGGAGTGAAATGACTGGAAGGATCCCATTGCTTATCCCTCTCTCCTGGATTAAAGCTAGGGCTTTCTACCACTGAGCTACATTCCCAGCCCTTTTTATTTTTTATTTTGAGACAGTCTCACTGAGTTGCTGAAGCTGGCTTTGCACTTGAGATCCTCCTGCTTCAGCCTCCAGAGTAGCTGGCATTACAGGTGTGCGCCACCACGCCCAGCTCTCAGTGCCCTCCCTGTTCATACCTTGTGCTTTTCCTCCCTGCAGGAGATGGAGCAGTCAATGAATATGCTGAATTCCAACCATGAGTTGCCTGATGTTTCTGAGTTCATGACAAGACTCTTCTCTTCAAAATCATCTGGCAAATCTAGCAGTGGCAGCAGTAAAACAGGCAAAAGTGGGGCTGGCAAAAGGAGGTAGTCAGGCAGCTCACAGCAGGCATTTGCACAAACACAGCAGCACTGGGTGGCATCCGAGTCTTGAGGGAAACCATGGAAAGCAACTACTGTAAACCTGAGTCAGCCTGAAAGTCGATCTCTTACAACTGTTGTGTATGTTAACTTTTTAACAGTTGTTTCGTACTTGGTACACAAGAAAACCCAACTTTCATCCTTTGTCTGTATGAGGTCAATATTGATGTCACTGAATTAATTACAGTGTCCTATAGAAAATGACATTAATAAATTATATGAAGTACTATACATTATGTATATTAAAAGAAGTCTTAACCCAGAGATCAAATTATTTACTGTTTTTTTCCACTTTTTTTTTCTGTTTTTCCTAACATTTTTTCTATCTTTCATTATCTGAGGCTTGAAATGAACTTTCCTATTTAAAAAGAAGTGGTTGTTACTTTTAGAAGAGCATGCATTATGGTTTTTTGGTGTGATCATACATTTTAAAATTCTCAGGCCCTTGGCCCTGCTACTTAACATTTTGTTATATGTGAGGTAGAACCACATGTTCCTGATGTAGTTGTAATTTTTAATAGTATAATTAGTTCCAGAGTATGAATGTATGACTCAAAATAGAACCTGTCACCTTAAAAATTCTGGTTACCATCTATGGTATTCATTTTTAATTATTTTGAACCAACTGTTTGCTATGCTCTACAATAGAATACAGAGATGGGTATTATCTAAGCATCTATTTCAATAGAGTTTATTACGTAGGAAGGGAAGACAAATAATAAGAGAATGAATATCCAGGGGAAAGAAGTGTGGCATTAGGAAAGCCTTCCAAAGTCTAAGAACAGAAAAAGCAACTTATTGTAATATTGGTGGCATAACACAGGTAGTTATCATTGATTATTAAGAGTTTTTGCAATGTAAGTTTACTTTCCAATTAGCTGTATCTATTTTTTTATTTCAGTAAGTTATAAAAATTTTATACCTTTTCCTTTCAGGTTATTTTAGTTAAAGAAAAGTGATGCTTCTAGTAAAGGACTTCTTTTCTGTCCTGTGTTAACTCCTCTATTGCATTCTTAAGGTTATCAAATTAGAAAAAGAACAAAAAAATGGTTCCTTATAAATTCTCTTTTCTTTTTTGTATTAGGTGCAAGTGTTCATTTTGAAATGAGGAATGTTAAGTTTCCTTTTAAAGAAATAGCTTCTTGGGACTGGTACTATAGCTCAGTGGTCAAGCACATACTTAGCACTTATGAGGCCCTGAATTCATTTCCTAGCATCAAAAAAAATTTTTTTTTAAGTTCTGATGCAGAACAGGTTATTAACTGTCTTTATTTGTGTTATATACCTTAATGTTACCAAACTGGCTAAGCTGTGAATGATTACATGAGTTAATTGGTTAATGGAAGAACTAGGTCTTTTAAAACCGTTATTTGTTGAAAATAAGTATTAGAACACTAGCTGAATATCATTCATTTAGCTAACTTTCTAAGTTTCACTTAAACAGTAAGTGAAAAAAATGTGATATTCTCCTTTGTGATTCAAAGGAAACAGAACACAGTAAGTCTTACTTGTATGACAATAAACCATGTTTAGAAATTTCTTAAGTTGGATTATCAAAATTTTACACATGGAGATACATAAATACCAAGAACTTAAAAAAGCACTCCCAAGGAAATTACCATTTCACTTGTTAACCAGAAGCTATGTAGTTATTTTACATAAATTCTAATAGAATCTGAATATAAGATGTACCCCTTATCATATTATAAATATGTTAATGTCAATCATATATGGAGAGCTTATCCTTTCATAAAAACGTCATCAAATAAAAGGGTACTTACAGGTGTAGAAATGATTGCATATTATTAGACAACATAGGATTCCGTGAAAAGAGTTGCTGCTTAGCTACTAACATGTAGGTTCAATAATAAATTTTTGTTGAATGAGTAAATAAAAGGGGACTTAAATCTCCTCATGTGTGAATTGAAGGATTTGGATTAGACCTTTATTTTCTGATCACAAATTCTATTATTCAGTTTTGGGGCTATAGCAGTGGCTCAGTGGTTACGACGTTTACCTCACATACTCAAGGACATGGTTTTGAACCCCAGCATCAAGTATACAACAAAGTGTCGGAGCAACAAAAGCTACCTGAAAAAAACTAAATAAATTGATTCTCTCTTTCTCTCTCACTGTCCCTCCCTCTCTCTCACTGTCCCTCCCTCACTCTTTTTTTTTTAAAGCTATTATATATAGTTTTAACCCAGGCTTATTATTTCCTACTCTTAACTGTATGATCAGTGCCAACTTCTCTTGTTTTTTTACTTGCTTGGGTTCTTTCTACTATTCTGCATTTGGAACAAAGTTCTTTTTTTCTCTGTCTTTAGGGATTTTGTTAGATTTAGTTTAAATATGTTTTCTTTTAAATGTTATGATTATTACAAGTTTTCACATTTACTAAATGAAATCTGAATAGTGCAAAACAAATCCTTACTGACTACTCTTCCCAGAAAGTCCTGAGTGTCCAGGATGACTTCTCAAAGGTGGATCTACTGTTGCCAAGTTTCAAATAGTTTTTTAGGGGTGGAAACCTCAGGATTTATCCTGGCTGTACCTTGAGTTTGAAAAGATTCAGGGTTTTATTTAGCTTTGCTTGATCATGCATGCTTGTAATCCTAGGAACTTTTGGGAGATTGAGGTAGGAGGATCACAAGTTCAAAGCTAGCTTCAGCAACTTAGTGAGACCCTAAGCAACTTAGCAAGACCCTGTCTCAAAATAAAAAATTAAGCACTCTTGGGTTCAATCCCCAGTACAAAAAAAAAAAAAAAAAAAAAAGGGAAGAAACCACCATATAGCAGTTGCTGTACTTTTTAATAGCTGGAGGGTTTCGAGGTCCTGATGAGGGATGTCAATAAAGATGAAGGAAAATTTATAAATTAAGTAGTCACTAAGACTTTCAGGAAGTTTGTGTGTGTGTATGTACACATACAAGCACAAGCATGCATGCATACATGCACACAAAGTTGTTAATTTTTTTAAGTTTTTAATTTTTTTAGGAGAGAAAGGATCAATTTTATTTAGGTTTCATGTGTCTTTTGTTGTTCCAACACTTCGTCGTGTACGTGGTGCTGGGGTTTGAACTTGCATCCTTGTGCATGCCAGGCAAGTGCCCTAACTGCTGAGCCACTGCTCCAGCCCTAATTTTAAAAATTTATTATTAAAATTATTAATTAAATATTACAAAGAGCTGGGTGTGGTGGCTCATGCCTGTAACCTGAGCAACTCAGGAGGCTGAAACAGGCGGATCACAAGTTCAAGACTAGCCTTAGCTACTTAGCAAGGTCCTCAGAAACTTAGTAAGAGCCTGTCTCAAAATAAAAAATAAAAAGGAAATAATTCCCATACAAGCAGTTTCAAAGGACGATCAGCAGAAGCAAGGGACCAGGGGAGGTCCAGAAGAGAGGAGGGGGTGGATATTGGCCAAATTATGTTGTTATATAGTGTGCGTGTATGAATATGTAACAACAAATCCCATCATTATAAAAAAATAAGTAATAAAATAAAAAAGGCTGGGGATGTAGCTCAGTAGTAAAGTGCCTCTCGGTTAGATCTCTAGCACTCCCCCCAAAATATATATGCATATATATATGTATATATATATATAAATATGAAGAAATTTGAAACAACTATTTTCATTTTTGTTAATTGGCTTTCAGGTCATATGTAGACATACCTTTGCATGGTTGCAACATGTATGCATCATTTTGTATTGAAACTAAACAAATTCTAAGCAATAATTTTAGGGAACACAATAGAAGCTAGTGGCTGAGTCCTTTAGTTCTGTTGAAGGGATATGTTGAGAGAAGACCCAGTTGTACTGTGCTCTTTTACATTTTATATGTGATTATTATTATTATTATTATTTTAAGAGAGAATCAATTTTATTTAGTTTCTCATGTGGCCCTCGTTGCTCTGAGACGTTGTTGTGTATGTGGTGCTGGGGTTTGCATGCCAGGCAAGCACCGTAACTGCCAAGCCACTGCTCCAGCCCCTGCTTTTCTTTTAACTCAGGATTAAAATAAAAATCTGTGGTGTGAGGAGGCAAAGTTTGCCATATGTCAGGAAAAGGGGCGAAGGGCATCGATCTTCTGCCATCACAAGCTCTGTTCTCAGGTGTCTCTCTCAGCCTCGTAGCCTGAAGACAGCAGAATCTCCAACATGAGACCTGTTCCTCCAAATGCTGGTGAGGAGCAACAGGAACTTCCACTCATTGCTGGTGGGAATGCAAATGGAGCAGCCACCCTTAGGTCTGGCTTCCTCTCTATATGTCTGTGTCTTCAGATGCCCAAGGGAGCTTTTCTACTGATGCCTTCTTCACTTTTTGCTGTCACTTTGGAACCTTTTCTTTTGTTTTGCCATCCTGCACCCACCTGTGCCCACCTGTGCATGCCCACTGCACTGCCAACATCCTAATATTATTGTTTAGGTCATTTATTTAATTTGTAAGATGTGAGAATATTCACTTGGTTGAAATGTTTATATTATTCAAGAGATCTTGAAAGATAGCTTTTGTAAATTCAAATACGTATAAATTATGGATGTCATTTTTATATTCTTGAAAAAAGACGATGAAGTCTTTAAAAAGCTATTTTAGAAAAGAAAAATCCCCCCATAATAGAATTAAATGCTAACTTATCTCTTTTACCCACAATATACAGTTAATATAACTTCATAATGGGATATAAGAGAACTGAAGCTTTCCACAGTGGCTTCTGTGTAGTAGGATGAGCCACCCAGGCGGGCAAACCTGAGAACAGGGAGGAGTAAATTAATAAGTTCAGGTAGTAAACAGGAAGAATGGGTAGAGGAATAAAAGATAGCTGTGCAGAGCTTTTCCAATACAGAACAGTTGACAAGGGATTTAATTCCACTGAAATTTAATAAATTTGTAATTATTGAAGATGCATTTCTGCATGCTGTTAGGTAATTTTGAAAACAAATTTTCCAAATAATTTATTCCACTCCCTTTAAATTTTTTATAAAATCGACAAAGGTAGAGTATAATAAAGGTATGCAATGTGATTTTATACATATAGGTTGTGTAATGACTCCCACGAATTAACACTTCCATCACTATTGATGCTGTATGTTAGTTCTCCAGAATTTATTCATCTTATAACAAAGTTCGTGGCCTTTGACCAACATCTTCCCATTTATTCCATATCTCAGCTCCTGGTAACCACTCTTTCTGTGCTTCTATATTTCAGCTTTTTTTAGACTCCGAATAAAAGCGAGGCCTTGCATGTAGTCCTCAATCAAAGTTTATAATCGTTAGATTCTTACTTTTCATATGAGGAAATAGGATAAAGAATTTTCCAAGTTCAACAGTGGGTAAGAGGTCTTAATCTAAAGCAAACCCTGTTAACTATTTCCTGTGATGCTCCTCTCATAAGCTAAACTTAAAAACTAAGCATTCATGTGCCCATAATCAACACATAGCCACATATCTCTTCCAACCTGCTCACCATTCCCCTGCCTCTATTGGCATAATCTAGGGACATGCCTCTCTTTCCAAATACTCCTTAGAAAGAAAGGGTAGTATAGTCAAGAGAAAATTACTTCCAAGAGAAAATAGTGTAGTCCTAGTTTCTGGTGGCTGGAGCTTCAGAATTTGCAATTCCAAAGATGTTTCTAAAACACAAATATGATAGGGTCACACTTATCTATTAACACCCTTTTTTGGGCCCCACGTGGTGGCATACACCTATAATCCCAGCAACTCAGGAGGCTAAACCAGGAGGATCTCAAGTTCAAAGCCAACCTTAGCAACTGAACAAGGCTCTAAGCAATTTATTGAAACCCTGTCTCAATATAAAATACGAAAAAACAAAAAAGGCTGGGGATGTGATCCAGTGGTGAGGCGCCCCTAGGTTCAATCCCTGGTACCAAAAACAAAAATAAAACACAAAATATTTGTTGATTTTCCAAGGACTTCAGGATCAACATCTTGGTCCCTGACCTCAGTTCCTACAGAACCACTTCTTGAAACCTTCCCATGTATATCTGATTCATAGTTCACACTGAAAGCTTCTATATCCTCTCACTTCTGAGCCTATTTGAATATTTCTTCCTCTCAACTCTCCACTCCAGACCTGACCCTTTTCCTTGTCTTCTTATATCTTCTTCAGGACTTAGTGTAGAAATCATCTACGGGGGGATTGGAGTGGTGGCCTAGTGGGTAGAGCGCTTGCCTGGCATGTGTGAGAACACGGATTTTAACCTCAGCACCACATACACAACTAAGTGCCGGATAAACAAAGACCCAGATGAAAAAATAAATAAAATTGGTTCTCTCTCTCTCTCTCTCTCTCTCTCTTTCCCTCTCTTTTAAAAAAAAAAAAATCATCTATAGAAGTCTTCCAGATGCCTCAAGTTTGGATAAGTCTCTGTTCTCTTTCATACCTGTGTGCTTACTTCACTATGACTGCTTGTTTGCTCTCTTCCTACTGGGTGCTAAGCTTTTGGACTATAAGGAACCTGTAGTCTTGTGCCAAAGGAAAGGTAGGAGAAATCTTAATCCTTTTAAAACAGTTTTGAGGGGCCTGTCACACATAAAGCTTTATAATATTGTTGGAATTCCAATTCAAATCATTAGCAATGATAGAGATCAGCAACCAAGGAGATTTACATTTCTACTTTTTAAGACAGACACAAAGATACTGTTCACTAAAGGAAAAAACAAAAAAACCACACACACACGCACACACAACACACAAACATACGAACCCTAGCTGAGCTTGGTGGCATATGCTTATGTTCTCAGCAAAAAAGGTTAAGGCAGGACATCTCAAGTTGTAGACTAGACTTGGCAATTTAGGCCCTAAGCAACTTCAGGGAGACCCTGTCTTATACGATAGATAGATGATGATAGATAGAGATGATGATAGATAGATAGATAGAAAGATAGATGATAGATAGATAGATAGCATTGAGGATGTAGCTTTGTGGTAAAGTGCCCCAGGTTCAGTCCCCAGTACAAAACAAAAAACAAAAACCCAAAACATAAAACCTAGGAGACTGCCTTGTAACTATCTTATATCTCAAGTGTGCATTCAATTTAGTAAAGAATACAATCACTGTGAGGATTAGCATGTACAAGGCTCTGGGCTCAATCCCTAGTACTGGAAAGGTTGGCAGATATACTATCTGGATGCAGTGTCCTGTATTCACTTTGTCTTTCTAGGACAGATCATGAAGGAGAAGCCTGTGTATGGAGTTCCATGTTTCATGACGCAATGGAGTGGCATTGAACACAGATTGAGGTCAGGCCAACTTGGGTTTGAATCTTGAGACACAGTGACTAGGGCTAATGAACTTTAAGAATAAGGTAACATAAGGCAGCAGGTGTAGCTCAGTGATAGTAGTATGTGTGAGGTTCTGGACTCAATCCCCAGCACCAAAATAATAATTATTATAACAATGGTAGTGAAAATAAAATTGGTAAAGTCCTAAAACTCCTCTTTATGCAGACCTGAACCTGGCTATGACTGGCTATGGTCACCTGGCCATAGTCACCTGGTCATAGCTGGTACTGATAATAAGTCTCTGAGCAAACTGGGGTATATGAAAATCATATTGCCAAAAAGTCTAGAATCTAGTAGAAATCTTAGAGTCCCAGAAACTTTGATAGAATATGATAAAACAAGCTTTGTGATCCCTTCCTACCATACTCCATACCCACCTCTGGCCCAGTCTTGCATCTTTAGATGATTTGGCCCAGCAGAGGGCAGTGGCATAAAAACAGCCTCTCTTTCTTTCCTTCCTCTTGGGCTGGTGCAGATTGGTTGGAAAGGTGTTTGCTCTTCCAGACCTGTCTGAGGGCTGCTTTCTCCAGGTAGACTCTCAGCCCTCTTACCCTAAATATTTGCTCACACCTTGAAACTTTTCTATCCTCACTGCTTCAAGTCATATGTCTGTAAATACATGTGTGTATTTGAGTTTGAAGATATTATTGCAGAGTTCTATGCATAACTGTTAATTTCTGTATTCCTACCTTACCTCTGCTCCTCCTGTGAAGAGTTGAGTATGGGTTAGGAAAGTTAGGAGCTGGGAATGGTGGTGCACATCTGTAATCCCAGCAACTCTCAAGAGGCTGAGGTGGGATGATTACAAGTTCAAGACCATTCTTAGCAATGTAGGGAGATCCTGACTCAAAACAAAAACACCTGGTTGTGTAGCTCAGTGATAGAACACCCCGGGTTCAATCTCCAGTACAAAAAACCAAAAACAAAACCAAGAAACAAAAAAACCTGTTGTGTTCATGGGAACTTCTTAGTGGAATTTCAGATGTAATGCATGTGCATCTTTTCACTCCATCACCCTGTTTCTTCAAACACATAAGAGTACTACCCTTTGCCTTCAGACTTCAGCATTAATTTACTTCTTAACTATCAAACACTAAAAAAAAGAAATTACAGAACACCTGAGTAAATGGAAAAAACATTCCATGCTCATGGTTAGGCAGAATCAATATAATAAAGATGGTCATTCTACTCAAAGCCCTATTCAGATCCAATGCAGTTCCCATCAAGATACCTATGGCATTCTTCACAGATACAGAAAAAGCACTTCTCAAGTTCATATGGAATAACAGGAGACCCAGACTAGCCAAAACGTTACTCTAAAGAAAGGAAGATGGGGGGATCTCATTCCCTGACCTGAAATTTTACTACCGAGCCGTAGTAGCAAAAACAGCATGGTATTGGTATCAAAACAGAACTGAAAATCAGTGGAACAGAATAGAAGATCCTGAGACAAACCCCCATATCCTTAAGTATTTGATATTTGATAAAGGGGGCAAAAGTATAGTGTGGAAGAAAGATAGCCTGTTCAACAAATGGTGTTGGACAAACTGGACAGCCATATGTAGACAACTGAAGCTGGATCCTTATCTTTTGCCCTACACAAAAATTAAGTCAAAATGGATCAAAGACTTGGATATTAAGCCAACAACTTTAAACTTACTAGAAAAAGAAGTAGGGTCATCACTACAGCATATAGGAGTCGGCAGCAACTTCCTTAACAAAACTCCCATGGCTCAAGCTGTAAAATCAAGATAAATGAATGGGACACAATTAAACTGAAAAGTTTTTGCACAGCTAAGGATCTAGTCAAGAGCATCAAGAGAGAACCTACAGAATGGGAGAAAACCTTTGCCTGTTACACCTCGGACAGAGGGCTAATATCCAGAATATACAGGGAACTAAAGAAACTAAACACCAAAATCACAAATAATCCAATCAATAAATGGGCTATGCGTCTTAAAAGAAACTTCTCACCAGGGAAAGTCCAGAAAGCCCATAAATTTATGGGAAAATGCTCTATATCATTAGGTATAAGGGAAATGCAAATCAAAACTTCAATGAGATACCACCTCACTCCTGTTAGAGTGGCAAAAATGAAAAATTCTAACAATAACAGATGCTGGAGGGGCTGTGGGAAAAGAGGAACACTGTTACACTGCTGGTGGGACTGCAAACTGGTTCAGCCACTATGGAAAGCAGTGTGGAGAATCCTCAAAAAATTAAGGATG
>PVKS010025396.1:0-29918 GCA_004027875.1 Aplodontia rufa
AACCACCTTACGACCCAGCTATCCCACTCCTGGGAATTTTCCCAAAAGACAGAATCAGCGTGTTATAGCGATGTGGCTTCATCAATGTTCATAGCAACTCAATTTACTATAGCTAGACTATGGAACCAACCCAGATGCCCTTCACACAACGAGTGGATACAAAAACTTTGGTACATATATACTGTGGAATACTACTCGGCCATTAGAGATGACGATATTACAGCTTTTGATATCAAATGGATGGAGATGGACAGAATTATGCTTAGTGAAGTTTCCCAATCTCAGAGACTCAAGGGCCGAATGGTTTCTCTCATCTGTTGATGCTAGCATATATGGGGAAGCAGTAGGGTAGATGGCTAACCTAACAAAACTTCAAATTGAATGACTTTCAGAGTAATAGGGAGATGACTCTCTAGGATGCTTGGAGGTGTAGGGAGGGGGATGGGGAGGGGAGAGGGTTACGAAGAACTCATAGGAGTCTGGAGATTGTGAAGATGGGGGAACCATCCCAGAAGCCGATGTCATTCCTCCACGAGATACCCATTTAACGCATGAGTTCTTCTGGGGGAAACTAGAACAGGTGAAACCCAAGGTGGTCATCCATGTTTTGGCATTACCCCTGGATAACAAAGTTTATATACATTGATTGCTATTGTTTTGATAATGTTTCCCCCTCAACTGTATCTCTATATACTTCTAATAAAAAAATATGGTCTATCATTTAACTAAGGCTGAGTTCCATCTGAAAAACGGGGAAGCAGAGCCAATCCTGTAGGGATGTTGGAAAAAGTGAATGAGCTAATCATGTGGGTGAGGCAGGGCAAGAGCAGGAGTGGTGGCCATTGTTACTGTGACTGACTCTTTTGTAATAATGATTGTTTAAGTCAATTCTCATCACTGTGACCAAAATACCTGACAAGAACAACTTAGGGGAAGAAAGGTTTATTTTGGGATGACAGTTTCAGAGACTCAGCCCATGGCTAGCCAATCCCATTGCTCTGGGCCTGAGTGGACTGGTGTGGTGAAGGAAATCTGTTGAGCTCTTGGTAGCCAGGAAATAGAGGGAGAGAGGGCACACCCCCAGTGACCTACTTCCTGCCTACAGCAATCTCCCTGTTAGCCCACTCAAATTATCAATCAAACGGATTAACACACTGATTAGGGTACAGCCCTCACAATCTAACGATTGTACTTCTGAACATTCCTGCATCACCACATGAGCTTTATAGGGGACACCTCATTTCCAACCATAGCAAGGATCTTTAGTCTCATTCAGTCTAAAAATAATCCTAGCTCTAACCATTTTAACATCCCCCAATCTTGGGTTAATTCTTACAATATGGAACTATGATTTACTGGACTCCTATTGAAAGTGGATTCATTAATTTGACTAATGTGGTTGTTATCTTTTATAAAGTCCTCTCCCTCACATTTATCTTTTAATTGAAACCCCTTTCACATTTCATCATTTTTACACTGGAATGAGAATGAAAGCCCTGCTTACTCCAAAAGGGAGAGTAATGGATGGTTTTGTTCTATATCAGAACTATTATGACAATTCTGAGTCCTCTGTCCTTGGAAATGTTTGGTTCATAGATGAAAAGTGATAGAAGGTACTGTAATCTTCAGAATTAGACTGGAATCTGGCTGTTTGCTTTATTCTAAGATACATTTTTCAGTTCTCAATTTTTCATTCAGCTATTAAAAGCCCTGCATTCTAGGTCATATTAAAGTGAATGATTTCCATGACAATATGCTAATGTTTTTTAACCCTAAATCTGAAATGCAAGAAGAGTCCTGAGCTGTTCAGAAGTTGCTTGGTACGGCGACCTTGTCCACGGGTCAAGAGCAAAGATCAGGGTTTTTCCCATCTGCTCAATCATTTACAAACAGGAAAAAGCCCTCTTTTGTTGGACAGAAGTCCCAACCTAAGCTGATGGAGGCCATGTGGGCATTTTTTGACTGACATCACTGAAAGTCCAAAGGAAGAGGCCTTCTGAGCCCTGGGGCCTGCTGTTCTGAGCGTCTGTGACTCAGTTCTCTCCAGCTCTCACTCTCTCTGTGTCTTTCTCCATCCACATTATTTTCATCTCATTCTGAGACCAGTTCCTCTCTGCTTACGGAAGGTCATGGTGGTAGCACTGCTTAATTAGACCCCAGAGAGTGTGAGGATCAGAAAGACACAGCTGACACTGAGATTCCCGGATGCTAACATCACCCCTTCCCTTCACTCCAATCGGGTGAGTGTGTACCACCCACCTGGGTCTGAACTAAGCTATAAACAGGCTGCCCCAGAGTGGGCTCAGGTCTGGGAGGTGGACTATTAGGGACTGAGGCAGGGCAGAGAAGGAACATCTTAAACTAGAGAGGTGGCGGTGGGACCAGGTCAGAAAGAAGAGTTTTCAGGGAGACCCTGTGATGTAATTGTGAAATCAAGTAGGAGAGATCCTAAAAGATGGAAAGGGAGGAGCAGGGACTGGTAAGGGGACTGGGGACAGGAAGGCCTGGAGGGAGATAAAAGCCCCTAGGGCACTGTATGGGTCAGGCTCTGTTGTGGTAGAATTGTGTCCCACCCCGCCAAAACCTGTTAAAGTCCTGCTGCCCCCCTGGTTTCTGTGAACAGTCCTTATTAGGAAGTAAGTTTTTTGTTTGTTTTTTTGTTTTGTTTTGTTTTGTTTTTTAAGAGAGAGGCAGAGAGTGAGAGAGAATCAATTTTATTTAGTTTTTCATCTGGCCTTTGTTTCTCCAACACTTAGTTGTGTATGTGGTACTGGGGTTCAAATCTGGGTCCTCATGCATGCCAGGCAAGCGCCGTACCTGCTGAGCCCTCGTTACAGACCTGGAATATGGTCTTTTATAGATGCAATTAATTTAAGACAAGGTCACCTTGCAGTGGGCTGTGTCCTTAAAAAAGAAGAAGAGACACAGAGGCAGAAGAGCACTGGGTAGTGTGTGGGGGAAGAAGGCCACCTGACATCGGAGGCAAGGCGGAGTGGCATGTCTCCATGTGTAGAAATGGCGAGGACAGCTGGCATCATGGAAGCTCCCAGGCGCCCTGGATAGTCTCTCGGGAGATACCTCGGTCTCAGAGCTCCAGCCTCCAGGACTATGAGAGAATACTTTCTTGCCACTTCAAGCCACCCAATTTCTATTGATTTGTCGCAGCAGCCCTAGAAAACTAGTTGAGGCCCTAGTAGAAAACAGACAGCAATTAAGCACCCAAATTTGAAAAGACCCTGCCAGTGCTGGACTTAGGACCAAAGTCACAGAGCAAAGGGCTCATTGATGCTGTTCAGAAACAGCAGCCTCCTGTGCGGAGCGCAGGCTAGACTGCGGGTAGGACCTGGAAGGACCCTGGGAACTATCCAGCCTGGCACTGGCAGGGAACCAGGTGTTGGCTGCAATCCTCTTCGACAACCAGTGAAACCCAGGGTGCTTCCCCTTGAGGGTAGGGTGCCAAAGAGAGACGACCAAACAACAGGAGCTGCCCCAGCTCCCAGCCACATTTCCACTTGTCTGTTCACGAATTCTTCAGAATATTTGAACTGCCAAAGCAGGGTAGAAATGATGTGAGCAGAGGGGCAGGAGTGCTAAGGAGAAAGGAGACCACAGAGGTCACCTTGAAAAGGACTTGGATGTTAGCACCCTGCATTCACTCTCCCCAGCTCCTCAAAATGAACGCAGTCCCCTGACCAGCTCCTGCAGAATGCGTTCTTCCGGTGGCTTGTGTTGCTAACCAGCTGATGTTAACTAGCTGTTGGTTTCCACTTAGAACAACTCTTTCAGGGGGCTGGAGCAGTGGCTTGGCGTTTACAGCGCTTGCCCGGCATGTGTGAGGACGCCGAGTTCAAACCCCAGCACCATGTATGCAATGAAGTCTCAGAGCAACAAAAGCCACATGAAAAGCTAAATAAAATTGATTCTCTCTCTCACTGTCTCTCTCTTAAAAAAAAAAAAAAACCAAACCAAAAAACAACTCTTTAAGGAGCAATGGTAAGAACTGTCTTCCTCAGCCAGATAAACCCAGATAAACCCTGGAGAGGGGCTTGGTTTGATGCTACCTCCTAGGTTTCTGCAATAACTGGCCTTATCCGGGTTTTCCCACAGTGAAGACCACAGCCAATGCACAAAGCTGCTATCAGCCTTCTAATGCCTATTCTGGTACCAGGGATTGAACCCAGGCTCCTTAACTGTTAAGCCACATCCCTGCCCTTTATATCTTTTATTTTGAGACAGGATCTCACTAAGTTGCTTAGGGCCTTGCTAAGGTGATGAGGCTGGCCTCAAACTTGTGATCCTCCTGCTTCAGCCTCCTGAGTTGCTGAGATTACAGGCCTGTGCCACCAAACCTGATTCCATGTCTCCTCTTAAAACATGAGCAGACACCCAAGCATCATAAGCTGTGGTCAAAAATGCTATTTGAAAAACATACATCAGAAAAGATAAAGCAACTTGGAAGAAACAGACTACACAAAGGAAGATAATTTTAAAATATCTGTATTAATAGTCTGAAAGTTCTAAGGAAGATGCTATCATCATGAAGACAAGAGGGGTATTATAACAGATAACAATTCAGATAATGAAAAGGACAATTTGTATTAAGGAAGGCATGATGGTAGAAATAAAAATGCAGGAGAAAGATTGAAGCATAGAAAATTAAACAGAGAAAGAGGAAGAGGAGGAGGAGGAGACACAGGATAAGAAAATTTGACAGCTAGTCAAGGAGGATTAACATCCAAATAATAACAATTCTAGAGAGAGTAGAGGAAACGGAAAGGAGAAAATTAAAAATAAAACCTTCATTACAGAGTCCAACAATCTTAGGACACGAGTTCTCAATTTGAAAAGCTCCCCCTGAGCATATAGAAAAATAAAAATGAACCCACACCAAATATATCACCATGAAATTCCAAAGCACAGGTTGGATATCTCTAATCCAAAAATCCAAAATCTTATATGCTCCAAAATCTGAAACTTTTTGAGCATGGAAATGATCATGGCCACAAGTAGAAAATTCCACAGCTGACCTCAGGTAACAAGTTGCAGTCTAAACACAAGTGCATTTAAAGTACTAAATAAAATTACCCTCAGAGCATGAGTTGTACATGGAACACAAATAAATTACTCATTTAGACTTGCGTCTCATCCCCAAGATATTGCAATGAAAATAATGCAAACCCCCCTGCAAAATCAGAAATGCTTTTCATCTCAAACATTTTGAGTAAGGGATATTGAACCTGAACTAGAACCCAAGAGATGATCCTACAAGCTTCTAGGGAGAAATAATTATCATATAAAAGATCAGCACTGGACTTGACTTGGGCTTTGCAACAGCAGCAGTGAAAGCAGACCACACAACGGAGAGGTGCCCTCGAAATTCCCAGGGGAAGTGGCCTTGAGCCACAAATGACAATGAAATGGGAGGGGAGGGAAAACTACTTTCAGACCTATGAGACCCTATGTTCCATTTCTCTGGAAGCCACTATAGAAAAGCACCCATTTAAAAAGAGGGGGAGGGGCTGGAGCGGTGGCCCGGAGGTTTTGGTGCTTGCCTGGCATGCTCAGGGATGTGGGTTCAAACCCCAGCAACCACCTAAACATTGAAGTGTCTGAAGTGTCTCTCTCTCCTCTCACTGTCCCTTTTTTCTCTCCCTCTTAAGAAAAATAAAATAGTAGTGCTTAATCAATATTTGTTGAATAAAGAAATGAACAGATGAGGATATAAGTAAAATAACACAGGCGCTGATGCGTGGACAGTGCGCTGTAATTGACTTTCTTCCCTGAATTCCTCTGTAAGGTGGGTTGCCGCCTCCTTTGCCTGGTGTCACTCTGTGGAACAGCGCCCCCTCCTGGAATCTCCCAGGCAGACCAGCCAAGTCCACTATGGCTAATTCCAAGATCAAAATTTCTGGAAATATAAACACTCAGTATCTGATAAGGCCTACTGATGCATATGCCCAAAAATTCCAAATATGATATTTGACGTTTACAGAAGCATTCTGTCACATTTCCCAACAAATGTGCTCTTCTGCCATCTTGTGGCCAGGGAGCTTCCAGACAAACATTTGCCCTGGTCTCAGTCAGAAGTTCAGGGTAGCTGAGTCTGCCCAGAGCCATGGGGCAAAACCCCTGTGGTCATCTGACCACACCCTGGGGCTACCCAGCTTCTGGGGCAGCTAGTTTTTAGAAACAGGAAGCCACCAAGGTGACTGCTTTGTTTGGTGGCTTCTGCTTGGGGATATCTGAGACAATTTTAAGGGCCACCTAACAAGAGCCCAACCCTATTTGACCTTTGTCCTGTTTAGAAACAGCCCCTACTATTAATGCAATCACAGACGGACCCTATGATTTGGCCTTGGTGTTCGATAAGTTCCTGTAGAGCCCATGGAGGCACGGCTTCAGCTATTTATGGGGAGGCTGGTCCCCTTACATTACGTTTTTGTAACACCTTTCTGATCTGAGGTTGACATCACCATACTGCCACATTTCAGATGAGAAAATGACATGCGCATTATCACACAAACCTGACAAGGCGAGCAGGGTGTCGTGGGCTGGATCCCCTGGAACACAGGCAGCGAGTCTGTCTCTCTGGTCCTCTCGGTCCCATGGCTGCGAAGTTGTGAAGGGGCCTGAAGTCCTCGTGAACTTTCTGAAGAGACCATCAGGCAAATCACAGAATTACGAAGATGGGCAGAGAGAGAACATGGGCTTCAGGCCAAGTGCCTACCCAGGCCAGCAGCCCAAGGCAGGGGTGATTCACCCGTCCCGCTTCCCAACAACTGCTCCTTTCTAATTGCAGACTGCTGTAGTCACTTCTTTTCTGTTGGGAACAAGCATGGACTCTCTGCTTCTCCCAAGTCTAGGTGTGGGCACTCCTAAAATTTGGGGAACTGGAGTCACAATAAAGCCCCAGTAAGAGTGTTAGACTTTGGGCTGGGCACGGTGGCATCCGTCGGTAATTCCAGCAGCTCGGGAGGCTGAGGCAGGAGGATTGCAAAATCAAAGCCAGCCTCAGCAACTTAGCAGGCCTCTGTCTCAAAACAAAAAAAAAAAAAACAAAAAAAAAAGGGCTGGGGATATGGCTCAGTGGTTGAGGGCTCCTGGGTTTAATCCCCAGGAAAATAAATAATAAAAGAAAAGAAAAAAAGAGTGTTAGACTTGGGAAGTTTCTTCACCACAGGTGCCTCTTGGGGACACTGGTGGTGCTTCCCTGCAGGCTGTGCAGAGTGTTGAATGAGATACAAGCCCCTGGGGGAGGCCGTGCTGCCAGCAGCCAATGCCTGTCTCTCATCTCCTGCAAGCAGTCCATGGAGGACCTCACTGGCTCTGTCCACCTGCAGCACCCCCACCACCTCATTGCCACCTCCCTGCTCTGGGCCCCCTCCTGTCGGTCACCAGGGAGCCTGCTTCTACACTTGGCGTCTTTCCATGTTTTTCTTAAGCAGCTGGAGAAATCCTGCCATAGCATCAGTTCTTGGGACTTAACTGTTCAAAACCCTTGGGGACTTCTCTGGAGCCAGGGTCCTTCCCACACCCTGTAAAGCCTAGGGCACATACACACCATACACGCGCAAACACACACACACACACATTTTGAGTCAGCCCTCAGCAGCCACCGGTTGCTCCCCTGCACCTGGCCCTGTGAGCTGGCCTCCTGCAGTTTCTCCAAGACCCCAGATGGGCTCCCTAACAGGCCGTTGCTCAGCTGTCCCTCTGCCCTGAACTCTGTCCTCAGCTGGAGCAGAGACGGCTTCTCTCACCTTCTTGAAGTGATGACTTCTGGGCCACCTCTACATGCAGCACCCTCCAGCCACCCTGCGCCAAGTTGTACCCCCTCCCACCTCTCCACTTGAGTTTTAAATCCACCGCACCCAACGCTTCTCCCACACTACACAATTTTCCATTTCCTTATCGATCCACTTTGTTGTTTATGGTCTATCTGCAGCTGCCGCAAGGTTCAGCTCTTTTTCTCTTGGAGATATCCCAAGTGCCCTGGGTGGCATCTGGCCCCAGGTGGGTGGTCCTAACTAAGCGAGCATTAAGCAAGCCCCGCAGATTTGAGCTCCAGCAGGCTCAGCGCTTAGAGCTGCGGGTACCCACTGCTCTCCTTTACAAGCGATGACCTTGGCTCTGGCACAGCCTGCCCAAGGTCACAGAGCTAACAGGGAGGAGCCGGGGCCAGATTTCAGGGTTCTCACCTAGTCCAACTAGGAGTCCAGTCCCCAGGGAGCTTCCTGTTCCTCCCACCTGCGGGCCATTGTCCCCATGTCACTTTCTCTGTCTCAGAGTGCTCCATTTGCTTGGGGCATCTGCAGGGCCTCCCTGAGAAAGCCCATCCCTCCTGCCCTGCTCTATGTCCTGCTTGTGCCACCACTTGGCTTTGGGGCCACAGTCCTCAGCACCTGATTCTGTACCTTGTTATCTTTGCTAGTGGTTTCTCTTGATTTTCTTGTTTCAACTCCTGTGAGCTCTTCAGGAAACACACACACACACACTCTCTCTCTCTCTCTCTCTCTCTCTCTCTCTCATTCATTCTCCCTGCTATAGGTCCTTGGCAAAAAAAGTATTGGATACACGTGGCTTTTAGAAGCTAAGTGGGACTTATTATGAATTCTATCCAGGTTTGTAAACTGAACCAAGGACCCGGGTCAGACTAATGTCTTGCTGGAGTTTGGTCTTACTAAAGGACAATCTCAGAAGATTGGGCTTACTAAAGGACAGTCTCTCTGAAGGTTGTTCAAATGAAGGTCAGTCCCTTTGAAGGTCAGTCTTACTGAAGGTTCATCTTATTGAAGACTAAAGCCCCTGTGGTTCAGGCTACTGGAGGCTGAGAAGCCATCTCCACCTGAAGGCACACCCAGGGGCAGCTGCTCTTGGTCCCCTTGCTGGCACAGCTGGGAAGTGCGGGACAGCTGCGGTTTAAGACCCTAAGCCTGTGCCTCCTTCCCTGTGGGGATGGGGACTGGAAATTTTTAGGAGCAATCTTGAAACAAGATCTGTTCAGGGGACATTTGACTCAGCCCCCAAGGATAGGCAGTTCCCAAACAGGGGCCATCCTGTATTTAGATCAGTGCTTCCATTCCTAGCAAGCGGACAGCTCTCACCCCCGCCCCCACTGGCCTCCAGAACATACAGCTCTAAGAAGACTGTGGCTCTTTGTTCCAGGGCACCAGAATAGCAACCTACCAGATTCCGATCCTGTTCCTTTTGAGTCTTTAAACACAGCCAGGAGCGGAGGAGTCTTATTAGAACAAGACAGACGTGACTTCAAATGAAAACCCAAGTGGTTCTGAACCGCCGGAGGGAGGCAGGATGCTGGAGTGCCACATGAAAGCCCCTTCTCCTGATGCAGTGCCCCGTGGTAGCCAGGCCTGCTGATGAGCCTGGTGGCCGGAGGCCCAGGTCTTCTCCCCGTTCACCGCCTTTGATCAGGGTTTGCAACAAAAGCCCTGACACGAGTGCTCACAGGACAGGAGCCAGTGGAAAGAGAACTGCTGCTCCTTGTTGTTCCTCCTCCATGGGGAGGAAGGAGGAGGGGAGGGAGTTTCAGTCCTGCAGCAGGAAGAGCCCTGGAGGCAGATGGCAAGATGGCTCCACAACCAGGTGAAGGAACTTCAGAACTTCAGAACTTCACGCTGCTGAGCTGTGTACTCAATAGCGACCATTCTTCTCTTCTGTATGTTGTCTGAAGTTTAAAAAGAAGTGATTAAGAGAGGCTGCCCTTTGTGCCACCCCACGCCTTGGATGCCTTCCTTGCTCTCCGGCACTGTCATTGGTCCTTCTCCTGCGGTCTCACCCACCCCTGTCGGCCAGTGCTGCCGTGCCAGGCGACACTCTGCCCTCTGCACGTTGGGTTCAGAGTCGGTCACCACTGCCTGGTTGAAGGAGCCACTTGCTGGGCCCCCTTGGCAGTGGAGGCATCAGCGATCAGGCCCTTGGGAGGGATTTACAGCGTCCTCACAGGAGGGCACAGGTTTTGCCTATCTGCCCTGGTCTGTCCTTTGAGTCCAAATTTCCCTGCCTTGCCTCCCTACATGCAGCCCGCTTATCCATGTAGTCAGCCCTGGGGTCCACGGTGGGGCTCAGGTGCACAGCTGCCTCTGAGGCTCTCCGGGACCCACTTTGCCCTGCTCCTACCCTCTTCCATGGTCACAGTGATCACAGGTTTGCATTCTGTTATGTGAAAGGAGACCCTGCTGCCTAGTGGGTGGGAGGCAGGTCTCCCTCTTGGCTCCGACGTGCTCAGGTTCAAATCCTGCTCAGCCAGCTGCTGGGAATGTCGCCTTGGGCAGCTTACTCAGGCTGGCTGTTCTTCACTTTCCATCTCTAAAGTGGGGGTCATGAAGCTGCCTTATTATCGTTATAGGATCGACTACACATGGGCAGTGATGGGCAGCTTGCGCATGGCTGGGCTGGGCTCTGGAGCCAGATGGTGGGGATGACCTTGGGCTGGTGACTTGGTGTCTCTGTGCCTGCTTTCTCTCCTGGGGAACGGGAATGATAGTAATCTACCATTGCAGGGTTGCATGCTCGCACACTTAATCCAGAACACTGTGCATGCTGCCTGCAGCTGCTTGTTATTAAAAATGAGGATACAAAAAAATTCCAGAATGCATGGCAAAGTCTAAGGCTGAAACAGTCAACAAAAATCAAAGTTGAACATATATTTACCAAAGTAACTTTATAAAGTCTAAGAGAGATTTCAAAATGAATATTTCAGTGCCCTGAGATAAATAAAAACAGCAACGAAGTAAAAACAAAAGGACCATATGGAATCAAAATAAAAATAGGCTAACAGGAAAGGTATTCATAGGTATTGTGAACACTTCTGAAAGTATTCTGGATTTGGGACATGAACTATGAACTTTGTCCCAAGGCCTTACCTCTGCATCTGATGTAGAATTGTCTTTAAATAGTCAATGTTCAAGTCAGTGTGCTATTTTGTCTCTCTCTATATTTTTTTTTTTAAAAATAAAGACAGAGGCACAGCGAGAGAGACAGAGAAAGAGAGAAACAACTTTATTTAGTTTTTCACATGGCCTTCATTGCCCCAACATTTAGTTGTGTACATGGTCCTGGGGTTTGAACCTGGGTCCTAGTGCTTGACAGGCAAGCGCCGAAACCACTGAACCACCCCTCCAATCCCCTATTTTTTTTTTAAGAGAAAGGGACAGTGAGAGAGAAAAACAGAATCAATTTCATTTAGTTTTTCACGTGGCTTTCTTTGTTCCAACACTCGTGTACGTTGTGCTAGAGTTTGAACTTGCATCATAGCACATGCCAGGCCAAGTGCCATAACCACTGAGCCACTGCTCCAGCCCTATTTTGTTTATATATTAATCAGCATGGGCTTTAGGAAAAGAAGTAAAGTGTCCACGCGCACACACAAACACACACACACATGCACGCAGATGGACTGCTAGGAAAGAGCAGAAGGGTGGAGGTCGTTGATGTGACTCCATTACTCTGTGATGATTGCCATTATCCAAAATCTTGCAGATAGAGTACCCATGTTGGCATCTGTCAATCTTAATTATGCTGGAAAGAAGTCAAATAAGAGCCAGGACAGGATGTTTCTGAAAAGTTAACCCTGATGGGCAAAGTGTCCCAGCTTCCATCTGCACCCTTCTTGTGTCCTTCAAAGGCCAAAGAAGATCCTCTAGGTGTCACTGCCATCCACACACAAAGCATGCTATGGTGTTAGTAGATTTGGTTCATTCGAATATTTGGAAGCCCACTGTATGTCAGATACTCTCAAACAAAGGATTTCTAAAGCCTCAGATTATCTGATGTCTTCTTTGCTTCATAGAAGAAATGAGGTCTAAAAGATCAAGAGTTGTCCAATATTACGCAGCTATAAAGCAAGCTGGGATCAGAACCTCCCTTGAGGATTTAGGATTAACTCTTTCAATTATTGTCAAGAGTAGGGCAATAGAAATTGAGTGCGTATCACTTCAACTTTTTGTTTCCCAAAATGTAAACTAGGAGGTAGGAATCATCAGAGTGGCAGAATTAGTGGTCCCCTATATCTAATCTTTTACACCAGAGTTTGTTATTAGGCTCATTCAAATCACACTCTGATTAAATTTCAATAATCTTTTTCATTTTCATCTCATTCTTCACAGTGCAAGATTTTAAAACATTTATTCCACAAACAGAAGCGTGCCAAGTTCTGAGGACTGGTAAACAGAGATTTTAGTCTAGGAAAAGCTGGACAGTCACCATATACTGAGGTCCAAGAATGTCACAGTGTATTATGGGAGGTCAGAGCGGGAACACAACCTAATGTGGCAGGGAGCGATGGCAGGAAAACTCTTGCAAAAAGTGGCTTGAAAGTGAAGAGGACTTAGCCACATGGAGCAGATGGTGATAGGTAGAGAATGTGACACAGGATCTGATTTTTTTTCCCCTTTGAATGAGAACTTGTTGTGTTCCAGGAAGAAAAGAAGTTCAGTGTTGGTTGGCTCAGAGTATGTAGAGACAAATGAAATGTGTCCCGAGAAAAGAGCCCAATGGACCCTTCGTTGAGGAATTAGGACTTGCTCCCAAGGTTGGAAAGACATTGAGTGAGGTTTGATCACATTTGTGTTTCTCGCTCTAGATTTTGAGTCGCCCCTTCAACACAGCCCCCAATGGTGACACAATGAGGTTTGATCATCACATTTGCGTTTCTCGCTCTAAGCTTTGAGTCTTCCCTTCAAAATGGCCTCCAATGGTGTCACAATGAGCCTGTATATGAAACATCTTGAGGGTCAAACTTAGACTTTTCCTCCTAATCTGGGAACCAGTTTCAGTCTTCAGAGCTGTGTTTAAGTTTGTTTAAGATGTTTCGCATGTTTGAATAGGAATGCCAAAGTAAAATCATTCTCAGTCTGATATCTGGTATGATTAAATGACAAGTAACTGAAGTATGAATTTGGTTTTGAATGTTCACAATGTTTCAGAAGAATTTTTCCTTTAAGCAGAAAACTGCTATGAGATCTACACATAGAAGATCCTAGTAATAAGAGAGAAGACTGTTCCCCCTGGGAAAAATAGGACCAAGAAGAAATGTATTATGATGTTTCATATCCCTGGGACTTATGGGCATTGCTTTCGTTAATGCTTTTATCAACTTCTGGTGAAATTTTAATAGACATATATTGCTTTTATTATCAGCATGTTAAAGAGCTCTTACCCTACCCAAAGACACACACTTTTAAGAACAAAAAATTTATTGCGTATCATCAAAACTTTGAAAATCATTACTGGCCTTCACTTGAGTGGTCTTTTTGAGTTACACATAATTTAAAAAGAGGTAGGGACTGGAAAAAACTAAACTAAATCCAAAAGTAAAGTTTTCAGCTAATGCTAGCTAGAACTTCCTCTACACCATTATGAAACTTGCAAATTCACTGTTACAACTGGCCCCTGCTCATTTAACACTGTTTCCAAAGAGTGTTAGGAAAAAATCAATCTGGAACTCTGTTATGCTTTTAAAATTATTAGTTTAAACTATTTCATTTGTCAGGAGAAGAGTTAAATTCAATGCATGCTCTCAGTGTTAAAAAAAAAGTGTGTGTTTTAAATACGACTTTAAACAAAGACATCTTCTAGAGTTTTAGATTCATTGCTGGCTGCTCAGAAAATAGCTTTCTTGGTTTGGTTCACCATTCTGAAGTCTTCTCCATCAAGGTCTATCCAAAGAAGCATCGTGGGGACAGAGGTCAGGGTGCAGGCTGGGCTCAGTCCATCCTCCACTTGCTTCCTGACATTCACATCTGTGTCTGTGAGACAGGCCCCAGTGAGGGGTCTGGGTTGTTCTTTTCTGCATTCTTTTTCTTTTCAATCTCGTCAAACTGAGCCTCGACCTCTGCTGGATTGATGTAAGTGTAGAATCGGGCCATGATGGCAAATATTATGCAGACAACCAGAAGCAAGGCAGCGAACAGAACATACTCGGCCCACTTGGAAGGAATTGGAGTTGGAGCGAGACAAAACAAAAGAAGCCATGTTAATGTGCATACTCGGTGTACATTTTTTGGCTACATCTAGGTGGAAGGTGCTTTGAATTAAACTGTTAAGGGAAATTGGTAGGAACCGATATAGATCCAGATGGGTTGGCTTTTCTTAAATGTCCAAATGACAGCATTTTTTGTAACAGCATGAAGGTGCAGAAACTCAAGTCTTTGGAAATGTGAAAGAAAATTTCTAAAATACTCAAGTCTTAAGATACATGGCAGGTGCCTGAAGAATGTGAACCAAGAAAGCACCAATCGGCACCCTCATGGGAAAGACAATGTGCTGATTTTTACAAGGTAAGACCCCTGTGTTATTCTTGGTGTGCCTTGCGCTCAGGAGCCTGCAGCCACAGCACACTTTGGAGGCCACAGTGCTGAAGGAAAGAAAGCCCTCATTTTATTTTAGCTGGAAAAATTATAACCACTCAAGAATGGCTTTCACTTTGAACATTATGGAAGTTTCTAGATGATATGTCTAGTTTAGGGCTATTGTCTAGTTCAGCTGTATTTGCTGAAGCTAGGAAAGATGGTTCCTTCAATAGTGAACCACACTAGGGGGTATGTATTTTAACTCAATCTGGTTATTTCAGTTGTCAACTTCCAAAGTGTGGCACCAAGGGAAAATAAGAATCAGCACACCCTTTGCCAAAAGGCCATTGATAGCATTTCTGTCGGGCCAGTCTAACCTAAGAACCACGTGTTTATAGATGGTTGGGAAGGATCGTGGTGATGACCACTAACAGGCAAGACAGAGGCACCGCACTCTCCTTTCCTGGCCGTACCTGTTTGTCGAAGTGGCCTACCCCAGCCACAATAAGTACAATGATGTTGCCCACAGCCACTGTCAACAGCCATCCTGCTTGAAGCACTGACTTCATGTTGGAAGGAGCCTGAGGAAGCAAAGGAAAATGAATCTCAATCTGGATCTCAGCCTTGGGGCAGAACCCAGCTCACAGATTTGCTTATCAGGCAGTCTACCCTAGGGGTGCATTTAAAGACCAGCTTCCTTTAAATGTAAAAAGGGTCATCAGGCACCAAACCTTCCCCTGCAGGATCCTACATGAATCCCTGTGCTTTTCTCTCCACACACTTGTAAAGTGGCTGTCCTGGTAAGACGGACAGATCTACAGGTGACCTGCTCAATTTCTGCAGGAGAGTTTCCAAGCAGTTTCCCGTGCTGCATCCTTCCCCAATGGAGGCTGCTCTCTGGGCTGAGAGCTTGCTCTTTGATGTGTCCCTGCCAAGTTCTTCGATGCTCCCTGCCAAAACCTCACCTCAGACTCCCTTGTACCTGTATTATGGTCATCCCCTTTGTTAGACTGTGAGGTCATCCCAGCCAGGAATTATCCAGCTCACAGTTACATCTTCACTCCAAAATGAAGGCACTAGAAATTGTGGATTACAATGGCTACAACTGCAGTGGTTCAGACATTCAGCCTAATGTCGATATCAACAACATTGGCCTCATATGTCTGATATGCTTAGAAGCAATATTTTAAAACTTCTTTTTAAAGAGAGAATCAATTTTATTTATTTATTTTTCATCTGGTCTTTGTTTTTGCAACACTTAGTTGGGTATATGATGCTGGGATTTGAACTGGGTCCTCATGCATGGCAGGCAAGCATTCCAACCGCTACCAATGCTCCAGTCCCTTGAAGCTTCTTCTTAAAGCTGGGCCTTATTTATACTAAATAATTCATACGCAATCAATAAAAACTGGAAAATTAAAAATAAATCAAAGGGAGATATCAGTAGAAGAAAGGGAAGAGAGAGGGAGGAGGTGAAGGAAGAAGGAAGTGTGGGGGGTATTGGCCAGATTATATTGTTATACTATGTGCAGGTATGAATATGTAACAACAAATCCTATCATTATGTACAATTATAATGTACCAATAAAAAAACACAGTGGCTCAGCAGTGGGGTGCTTGCCTGGCATGTGCGAGGACCTGGGTTCAAACCCCAGCACACGTAAACAACTAAGTGTTGGAAAAGCAGAGACCAGATGAAAGAATGAATAAAATTGATTCTCTCTTTCTCTCTCACTTTCTCTCTTAAAAAAAAAAAAGTAGAAAAAAAAAAAAAAAGAGATGATTCCAAGGCTTAAAAAAAAATGCCAGGTCTTATTTAATGCTTTTACTGGGATCAACAAAGAGACCACAACTGAACCTTAAATACAATAAGGACACAGACCTGTAACTGAGCACTTTTATGAATAATTGGTACACTAGCTTATTTCAAAATGTAGCTCCTGGTAGCATCATGAATATAGTTTTTCCTATTTAGGACTCTAACTTCTAGAGTGACTGTGGGACACATGGACGTATGCTCAAAAGCTGACAGCGTGGTGTTCCCACTCAGTGAAATCCTTGTCAGTCTCAAAGACCTGTTCTGTGGAAGATCCCATAAAGCTTTCTAAAGTTTTTGACACCACAAACATACAGCGGTCCCAGATTTAAACCACGTCCCAGCAGCACTTTACGAAGCCAGACGTAGGAGGATTCAGGAGGGTGAGTGGTACAGACAATGAATAAGAAACCTGGGAATACGAGAACTCCAGTCCTGTGACAGAGAAGACCACCTCGCCACAGGTGAGAAGGAAATACTGCGGGATTTGCAGAGCCATGTTGACCGTGTTCGGCGGAATGTCTTCAAACCCCATCCATTTGGGGCAGCCATCGTCCTAAAGCAGGAAGGCAAAAACAGGAAGCTGAAACCCAAGTCAAGTGATTCTAGAATAACAGTTGTTCCAACGGGCAAACTGAGTTTGACCTAGGGTTCCATCATGCAATTTATCATGAGTGCACATTTGAAATGTGCAGGTGCGACACAGCCTTTTATACTTGTGATGGGTAGAAACGGAAAATATGTTAGCTAGGATTTTCCTCTTAAATAAGACAGTAGGGGGGTTGGGGATTTAGCTCAGTAGCAGAGCCCTTGCCTAGCACATGCAAGGCCCCGAGTTCGGTCCTCAGCCCTGAAAAAAAAAGACAATAAGGGGCTGGAGCGGTGGCTCAGTGGTTACGATGCTTGCCTTGCCTGTGTGAGTCTGCGGGTTCGAACCCCAGCACCACGTACACAAGAAGTGTAGGAGCAACAAAGGCCACATGAAAAGCTAAGTGAAATTGATTCTCTCTTTCTCTCTCTCTCTCACTGCCCCTCTCTCTTAAAAAAAAGACAGTAGATTGGAAACATGTTTGTTTAACATGCTGCCAACCCTTTGAACTATATTCCTAAAGTTCATGTTAATTGTCTGTAAGGAGCTGGGTACGGTGGCTCACACCTGTAATACTAGCCGCTCAGGAGGCTGAGACAGGAGGATCGTGAGTTCAAGGCCAGCCTGGGAAATACAGCAAAATTGTCTCAAAATGAAAAAAAATAAAAAGGGTTGTAGCTGTATAGCTCAGTGGTAGAGAGCTTGCCTAGCATGTTTGAGGCCTTGGGTACAATCCCCAGGCCAAAAAAAAAAAAAAAAGAGGAAGCAATAGATTCTGGTCAGCATGAACTTCTAGTCAGTATGAGTCAGTCTGAAGAGTTCTCTTCTAATTGTTACCCTAAGCCAACAATTAAAAAACTAATTAATGGTGAGTTTAATTAATTCTAAGTGCATTTACAATGCAAATCCTAATATTCCTCTTGTTAAACTATGAGTATGTCCTCAGTGTGAGTAAAACTTCTGATACGAAGGAATGCACCACTGACCTCCATTTTGATCACATACGTATAAGCACTACCAAAGTCAAGGCTGGGAGATTCAAAATTACGTTCACAGTTCCCTTGTGAAATCTTCATTGAGTTTACTGTGAAGGTTTTTCTATTAAAAGAAATAATAATGTGGTTAATGCTCCTGGTATTAAAAGCTTTGTTGCTTTTTTTTTTTTTTAAGACTTGTCACCCTTGCATTGGGAGCCGAGTGTCCAGCAGATACTTACACACCAGAAGAGAAAAACTGATATTCGCTGGCATTGTGACTGGCAATGTTTTCATAAACCTTCCCATCCATTGTGACGTTGATCATCTCGTTAAAAGCATTTACAAATCTGAAACAGAAAACCGGTGTCTGGTAATTGAACCATGTAGTGATCTACCACAGGTCACAGGACACGCACCTGACATTGGGCTATGTTCCCTTTTTTGAAGGAATTTAAGATGCTTACAGAAAATCCCTGGAGTCTAAAGACAGTTTAGCGACACTAGCTTGCCCTTGCTCACCCACTCATGAGAATGACCCTAGAGAGCTGAGTTAACACTGTGGTTCCACAGCGGGTACTGTTCTAAGTACTCTGTATTACCTAGTCTACTGACAATTGAGGGAACTAATTGGGCACTGAGATAGGCACTCAGCCCTTCTCCTTCCAGAATGTGCTTTGTGTTCCTTGCTTCAGAAGCATTAGTTAAAGAAAGGAAGGACCCAAAACAACCTGCCCAGCACCTCAAACACAGTCTCTAGAGGGCTTCTTCTGGGGGCGGGGGAGGAATACTTGTCATTTCTTTTATCTCCAGGAGCCTGGAGCAGGGAAGGGTGGCAAGACTTGGGGAGGAAGAAGTGGGCCAATCCAGAAAAGAGACAGTTTTAAGGAATTGCCCTCAAATGGTAGAGATGCATGTGGCTCTGGAGGGACGGTAAACAGCACCCTATGGGTCCACAACAAGGAGCGGAATCCCAGTGAGCCTGGGCCGTACATGACAAGGCTTCCAGTCATGGCAGCTCCCCTGTGCCTCAGCTTCACGCAGAACCAGGTGAGTCGTCTGCCTTGCTAGGACCAGTTGGGCGGTGAGCAGCAACAACAGGTGATTAGAGATCACCTCCTTAGATATTCCAAGCTGTAGAAGATCCTGAAATTCTTGTACCACCCGAAGAATGAGGTGGGTGATGCCCAAATAAGACCAGTTCATTTTTTCTTGTCAAACATGCAAGTGAAGTTTTATAGCAAATTATCCAATTTAGGGAACAAAAAGTAATAATGGCAAACATCTCAGTTCCGTGAAGGTCGGTTCAACCTTCATATTCCTAAAATATGCAACCAAGCTTCACCAGCTTTGTGGCACATATGAATTTGATACAGTAGTTTATATGTAACTTACAGTGGATTCCACATCCATGTATACTGGGCTCATGCTCAATGTCTTTATTAAAAGTGATCAAAAGTTTAAAGATCACTGGCTTAGAGAAACTTAAGAATGTGGCATTGTTTGGAAAAACGGGATGAACTTAAAATTTTCTTGACTACAGGAATGAATAAATAAATTATGGTATATCCATGCAGTGGAATTCTCTACAGTGAAAGTGAATGGATAAGAGATGCGTGGATCAATGTGGCTAAATATTAATATATTTTGTAATATTATTTATAATATCATGGAATACCATATACAGGTCATAACTTTTATATCATTTTTTTAAAGAGAGAAAGACAGTGAGAGAGATATAGAGACAGAGAGAATCAATTTTTATTGAGTTTTTCATATGGCTTTCATTGCTCTGACACTTAGTTGTGTCTGTGGGTGCTGGGGTTTGAACCTGTGTACTCGTGCATGCCAAGCAAGCACTGTAACCACCAAGCTACCCCTCCAGCCCCCTTTTATATCATTTTAAAAATACACCAATATGGATACATACAGTATGTATCAATATGTAATGTTAGCAATGCATGAGAAAGATCAATATAAAATTCTCAACTAGTTTTTTTTTTTATGAAAGAGAGAGTTAATTTTATTTTTTCATCTGGCTTTTGTTTTTCTTCCACTTAGTTGTTTATGCGGTGCTGGGTATCTAACCCAGGTCCTTGTGCATGCCAGCAAAGCACTCTACCACTGAGCCACCTCTCCAGCCCCTCAACTAGTTTCTTTTTTTTTTTTTTTAAAGAGAGAGGGACAGTGAGAGAGAGAGAGAAGAGAGAGAGAGGGAATCTATTTTACTTAGTTTTCTCAAGTGGTCTTCGTTGCTCCGAGACTTTGTTGTGTACGTGGTGCTGGGATTCAAACTCGCGTACTCGCGCATGCCAGGCAAGCGCCGTAACCGCTGAGCCACCGCACCAACCCCACCTCAACTGGTTTTTGACTGAGGAATTACCACTTTATTTAAAAGTTTCTGTTTAAGGTAATCAGTTCAGTCTTTCAATTTACTGATAACATGCAATCGAAGGGATTCTATTTGCTCACACTTTGATACGTCCTTCCTTTAATTCACCTTACTCAGAAGTCTGACTTCCTGAAATTCTTGAAGTTGTCCTTTTCATCAGTTATTTTCTCACACTGGTTTTCAAGGACTTCATTTTTTAAAAATGTGTTGCGCCTGGGGCATTACTGAAAACAATTAAACCTTGTTCCATTAAGGATTTGATGTTTTCAGTTAATAGGAAAAGATTTCTAATTTTATCTTTTACCACATAGGTGGTGGTGGTAGGTTCAAATGTCACTAATCTCATTTGTCTCTCTTCATTTCCAAGATTTCATCAAAGGAAATTTAAAGAAAAAATAAGCTTTCATAGTATAGTACCAGAACAAGAAAGGATACCGCAACCTAAATTTCCTAAAGTTTTCAAAATTAGGACATTTTTGAGGAAATCAAAGCAATGGAAACCATAGTCTGAGGCAAAATGAAAGCCCAGCGGTGCCTCTGGTTCAGAGCCAGATACGAAGCTCAGGAAAGCACCAGCTGACCGTCATCAAGGTATTTCCTTCCGATCTACAAGGCAGCTGTGTGTATGTGCACATGGGTAGGACAGAAGGACAGTTCCAAGGATCCAAAAGAAGGTGTCGTGGACTGAACTGTATCCCTTCCAAATTCACAAGGTGGAGTCCTAGCCCACAGTACCTCAGAATGTGACCACAGAGCAAATGAGGTCACTGGGGTGGGCCTCAGTCCAATATGACTGGTTCCCTCACATGAACAGCACATCAGGGCTTAGGCATGCACATGGGGATGGCCTCATGAAAACGCTCTAAGAAGAGCATGTGCGAGCCAACGAGAGGCCTCAGGAGGAACCAATCCTGCAGGCACCTCGACCTTGGACTTCCAGAAGGAGCAACTATTAGAACACAAATTCCTGTGCAAAAAAGCCACCCAGTTGGTAGTCCTAGAAAATTCAAATCGAAGAGAACAAAGAAAATAAAGCAAGGATCAAAAAGTTGAAAAAGCCTTGTGCTGGCAAGATGAAATCATGCCCACGTTTAGTTACCCTGCAGGGGAATGTGAGCAGGCCAAGAGGAAGAAGCTACAAAAAGCCGAGCGAGAAGTTAAAGTCAATTTCAATTTCCCCAGGGAGTGAGTGTAAGCAGGTGCCAGCAGGTAAGCAGCCATGGAAGCCAGCCTCCAAAACTCTGGGAGAAGATAGTGTCCACCAAGCCAGGTGTGAGAAGACAAAAAGGCATGTTCAGGCACGCGGAGACTTGAATTTCCCTTGTGGCTTCTTGTCGGAAGATATTTGAGCATACGCTGCAGCAAGATGACAGAGGATCCAAGAGAGGTGACTCAGAATCCAAGAAAGGAAGCCAGTCGCCTGGCATTCAGTGGAAAAGCCTGCAAGGAGCATGCTTTAGGGGGACACAGGACAAGTGTTCCTGGGAGGTCACACAGCACGCTGAAGAGCTGGTTTGCAGAGAGGAAACTGGGTTCCAGACGTAGTGTCATCAGCAAGTGGGGACCTAGAGACTGGGCAAGGCTTAAGGCTTATGCTTTTGCCCCCCAAAGGCCTGGGCCTGGAAAGAACAAAGGCTGTGCAGGAAAGCCTGGTCAGATGGAAGCTAACGAATGCGGCACCATGGATCCCTGGTGGACAGCAACAGGCCCTTCCAGTGCACCTTGACATTCAGGAGATGTGAAGCTGAGGGATATGTTTTCAGGACAGAGTTACATTCCTTCTCTTTTAGAGCACTTGCACTCTTATGACATTCGAATAATATTTATAAGGCCCTGTTGTAAATACTGGTTATTGATCTATGTTTTAGACTCAACCCAGTACATGGAAAATACAGGAACAAAAATATGATAAATATCCACAATATGGAACAAACTAGAGGTAGGGAGAGATGAAACATAAAAGTTAATCTCTGTACCATTTGTTTTAGCAAGTTAATGATGTCATCCTAATAAGATATGGAGTCTATTATTTTGTGTTTTAGTGCTAACTAGTAAAAGCTAAAATCAGAAATTGGAATGGGAGCGTGGGTTGAGGGTTGAGGTTCTTTAAGCACTTGTGTGCAGTTTTGTGTGTGGCACAAGTTTGCACTTCTCTAGGGTAAATATCTAGAAGACGGATGACTCCATTGGGTAAGTGTGTGTCTATCTTTATAAGAAACTGGCAGACTGCTGCTCAGAGGGGCTCTCCATATTGCATACCTACTAGCAATGCATGGGAGAGCCAGTCGCTCTGCATCCTTGTCAACACTTGATACTATAAGTTTTTAAAAATGCGGAGGGACGTGTCAAACCGCACTAGGCCAAGCCGCCCAGCTTCGCCTCCTCAGGGTGAGTCTCTCTGATGCCTGGACCTGGGCCCAAGGGTGTGGCGAGATCAGCACTCACCAGAGGTGTTCTCCAAGTTTCTTCACCCCAGTCTAGCCCTGAGAAAAACAGCAGACGCTGGCAACTGGAGGGATGTTCTACCAGATACCATCTTCCAAATGACCAAAGTTATCAAAAATAAGGAAAGTCGGGGCTGGAGTGGAGGCTCAGCAGTTATGGCGCTTGCCTGGCATGTGCGAGGACCCGAGTTCAAACCCAGCACCACGTACACAACAAAGTGTCGGAGAAAAGAAAGTCACATAAAAAACTAAATAAAATTGATTCTCTCTCTCTCTCTCTCTCTCTTACACACACACATACACACACATACACACTGTCCCTTGAGAGAGAGAGAGAGAGAGTAGGATTGCAGAGATGGAAGATGGCAGAGTGGAGGAAAGCTGCATTCCACGCTGACCATGGCTCAGGACCAAAGCGTAGTGCGTGCACAGCTTCTCAGAAAGGTGGGTGAAAGAGCGATTTCACTACAATTTAATATTGGACACTCAAAGTGGCTTAGGGACTCAGAACTTTGGGTACAATAAATAAGAAGAAAGCATACATTGGAGCCACTATTGGCACAGATTGACCACAGACAGAGGGTGGCGGAACACAGTTTTGGCATGAAAACCTGAGATAGAAGCTGCTTCCTAATCTTAGTGAATCCAGAGACTGCACTGTGCATTAGTACCTGAAAAGTATGCTCTGTCAACTGGTCACAGAGAGTGAGGCGGAGCCATCTTGGGGCATGCACAATGTGGCAACAGTGGGGCCCGGAAGATCAGGGAAAAACCCACAGCCATGATATTCCAGCAGGGTCCTATCGGGTGGCCTAGTTTGTACCTGGCGGAGTGGAGTAGACTGTACCCAGGGGATTTGAGAAGGAAGGGCAAAGGGGAGCCCAACTTGTTTTCCTCTGTGTCTGCTGGGTCACATGACCAGCTGAAGTGGCTGGGAGTCTGAGCAGCTGGGAATGAAGACACTGAGGGACTAAGCCCAGGAAAGCTGTGCTCCTGGGCAGCTGTGAGCAGAGGATCAGCCGCCTGCCCCATGGGTGGGTTTCTCAGGAGACTCCTGAGAACCAGACCTGTATCAGAGATGGGCTACTATCTAGCCCTGGGGCCGGTCAATCTTGTCTCTCCAAAGCAGGTATACAACAAAGCCCCTGAGGCTGGATTAGACTTCAGCACCACCTGCTGGAATTCTCCTCACAGAATGCCACCCTGGGAGTGCACTGAACTGGTCCAAATGGTCAAAGCGCCAACTGACTTTACGTCCTAACCCATCCTACCTCATACTGGTGAGAAGGGAAGGGGACATACGTCAAACAGCTTCAATCTTAGGCCACTCCAACACTCTGATCTATCAGTACATAACTCAAGAAGAATTGGAAAGAAAGACTGTTGGGCATAGATAGTGACTGCACAATAAGGTCAACAATTTTGTCACTCAGTGGTGGCAGTTCCTTCATTTTTCATAATATTTTTTAATTTTTTGAAATTCTTTGTGTGTATGTGTGTGTATGTGTGCACACATACACACACATGCATGTGAATTCCTGCTGTCTGATTGATTCAGGGACATATATACATACATTTGTTTCTTTTTCTCTCATTTTTAGCATTTTAAAATATAATTATTTTTTCCCAGCTTTGTCTTTTGAAGGTTCAGGTTTTTGGATTGTATATTTTGGTTTGGTTTTGTATTATTTTCATTTGTTTATTTCTCTTCTTTCTCTTTCTCTCCTATCTTCTTCTGCTAATGGCCAAATTCTATTATTCTCTCTCCTTCTCTCCCAATATGTTGCTTCTTCTCTTTCCCCGCTCCTGCTACAGCTCTTCTGCACTCTCTGTTCACTTTTTGACACTGTAAACTCTTTTCTAACTTCCTAACACATTTCTTTCCCCCTAGTTAACTGTATTTTGCCATCTTTCAGAACTAATTGGCTTATATAACCCACACTCCCACCATTAAAGCTGATATAATCATTAGTACTGTGGATGATATTGTGTTGACACTTGCTGTTTGCTTTAAAGACAGATCTAGTTCATGGTTATTATTTCTACTGTTGACCTTTGCTGAATGCACCATTCCTGTTTATTGGTGGTAATCAATGTTGAAGATGTCATGCTAGCAACCAGGTATTTACTCCAATACTGTGTATTGTTTGCAATGGTTGTTACTATTGTTTATTTCATCCTGTTCTGAGAGGTGCTAGGAATCTACAGGGACACTAGAAGTTTACAGGTTAGAAACTCTGCTGCTGACTAAACATTCCCTGCCTGACATTACTCCGACTCCAAGAAGTGAGAAGACAAAAGCCCCAAACTAACAACAAGGACCCAAGGAGAATCAATCAGAAAGGGACCTCAGGCCCCACCCATTATCACTATGTATACTTCCCAAAAGGAGGGAAGCCCCAGAACAAATATGATAAATGCACACAGGACACATGCAAAAATGAGGTAGGTGAATCATTGTCAATTGATACACAAGTCCAAGACTCTGAAAACATGAGAAAATGGGCAAACAAATCTCCCTTCAAAATCCACAATCCCCCAACAAAGGATCACACTGACAGTGAGGTAGTTGAAACCCCAGAGAAAGATTATAAAAAAAATGATTATTAAAATGTTCAATGAACTAGAAGATCTAAAGAATAAACTAAGAGACAAATTATAAGAGATGACCACTATAATAAAGAAATAGAATAGTGAAAAAGAAACCAAGTAGAACTCCTAGAAATGAAAGATATAATCAACCAAATTAAAAACTCATTTGAAGGCAGCACTAACAGATTAGAATGTGTAGAAAACAGAACTTCAGCTCTTGAAGAAAGAATTTCAGGCCCTGAAGATTGGATCTATGATCTGAGTACACAGAATGCAATAAAGGGAAACATAATAGAACATGACCAGAATATGCAAGAACTCTGGGACAATATTAGAAGACCAAACCTGAGAATCATTGGGATAGATGAGAGCATGGAGATACAAACTGAAGGCATAAAGAGTATTTTCAACAAGATAGTTGCAGAAAGCTTTCCCCATATCAGAAATGAGATAGACATCCACATGCAAAGAAGGATCCCAAATAGACCTATTCATATGAGAACTCACCGAGACATATAACCAAAATGCCTAACAGAAAATAAGGAAAGAATATTAAAAGCCACAAGAGACAAACATCAGGTCACCTTTAGAGGAAGACCAATAAGGTTCACATCTGATTTCTTAGTTTAAACCCTAAAATCAAGGAGGGCCTGAATGAGATATTCCAAGTTCTAAAAGAAAATAACTGCCATCCAAGGTTACTATACCCAGCAAAGCTCAATTTCAAATTCAAGGGGGAAATAAATCTTTCCATGACAAGAATAAACTAAAAGAATTCATGAGCACCAAGCCAGCACAACAAAGAATACTCAGACAGAAACTGGACACAGAAGAACTAAAAACCAATTCCCAAAGTTCCCAAAGAGAGGAATTCAATAGAAGAATAATCCACTAAATGAGAATAAATAAATTGAACTTCATAAAAAAGTGGGATTGTAGAACATTGTTAGTTTCAATGAAGTATAATTTATTGAATTATAGATTTGTGCTTTTTGTTTCAAGTCTAAGAACCCAATGCCATAAAGATTTTTAATCTCTCTTATATAAATTTTATAGTTTTGCATTTCAATGTGGCTCTGTACTCCATTTTGAGCTGACTTGCATATAAAATGTATAAAAATTATATAATTTTTCTGTAAGAATTTTGTGTAAGATTTGAGATTTAGTTCATGTTCATTTTTTACATATGAATGTCCAAATGTTTCAGTACCATCTGTTGCAAAGACTTTCTTTAATCCATGTAATTGTCTTTGCACTTTTGGCACAAAGCAGTTGGCTATACTTGTGTGGGTTTATTTCTGGGCTATTCCATTGATCTCTCAGTCTGTTTCTTTGCCAATACCATTTTGTCTTGATTTTTATCCATTTATATTGTCTTAAAATTGGCAGTAGTGTGAGCACTCCAACTTTATTCTTTTAAAAAATATTTTGGCTATTTTAGTTCCTTTGGCTTTCCATATAAAGTTTTTGATAATTTTGTTTATATTTACATAAGTAATGCCATGATTTTGATAGGAATTATACTACACCTATAGATCAATTGAGGGTGAGCTGATATCTTTACTATTTTAAGGTGTAATATTGAACACAGAGCATCTCTCCATTTACTTTGCTTTTCCCTGGTTTCTTTCATAAGCCTTTTCAACTGCTGTGCATGTTTTGTTAGATTTATACCTAGGTATTTCATATTTTGGGGGGAGATACTATTAATGCTATGATTTTTATTTATTTTATATTTTTTATGAGTGGACAGTGAGAGAGGGAGAGAAAGACAGAATCAATTTCATTTAGTTTTTCATGTGGCTTTTGTAGATCTGACACGTTGCTGCATATGTGGTACTAGGGTTTGAATCTGCATCCTAGAGCATGCCAGGCAAGCGCTGTAACCACTGCACCACTGCTCCAGCCCAATGATATGGTTTCTAAAGTTCAGTTTCCAGTTGTTCATTTTGTGCACTGAAATATGATGGAATTTTGTTGTCCTTCTATCTTGTGAAGTTCTAAACTCACATACTGGTTTTGTGAGCTTTTTCAGTTGCGTCCTGGGGACTTTCTATTGTAGACAGTTGTCAACTGTGAGCAGGAATAGTGCTATTTCTTCCTCTGAAATCTAGAGGCTGTTACTGCTTTTTCTCTTCTCACTGCTCTGGCATCCAGAAGGATGCTGAATAAGAGTGGGGAAAGCGAGCAACTTTCCTTGTTCCTGAATTCAGGGGAGAGCATTTGACTATGAAGTGTGACGTGCCTGAGTTTCTGCAGGTGTCCTGTTCAAGGGTAAGGAAGTTGTCTCCTATTCCTAGTTAGCTGACAGTTGTCATTATGAATGGATTGTGAATATTATCAAATGCTTTCTCTACATCAAATAAGGTGGTGTAGATTTCCCTTGTTACTTTCTTAAGATGATGGATTATGTTGATTGTTTTTTAAAACTGAATACTGAGGGGCTGGAGCGGTGGCTCGGCGGTTATGGCGCTTGCCCAGCATGCGCAAGTACACGGGTTCAAACCCCAGCACCCACGTACACAGCTAAGTGTCAGAGCAATGAAAGCCATGTGAAAAATTCAATAAAAATTGCTTCTCTGTCTCTCTTTCACTGTCCTTCTTTCTTTAAAAAACAAGAACAAAAAACAAAACAAAAAACTGAATATTGAACCAGCTTTACATTCTTTGAAAAAACTCATCTTCTTCCTTTCTACCCTGTCACAGCCATGCTATGGTTAAGCATCATATCCACTGGAAGCTGACGGAACTCAAGTTTTAAAGAAATACTCACACCAGTCCCCAAGGAAGGCAGAAGATTTTATATTATATATATATACACAAATATACTGGGGGTTGAACCCAGGTGCACTTTACTCCTGAATAAAATTCCCAGCCATATCTATGTATTGAGACAGGAGACAGGGTCTTGCTAAGTTACTCAGGGTCTCACTAAGTTGCTGAGGCTGGCTTTGAACTTGAAATCCTCCTGCCTCAGCCTTTTGGGCTGCTGGGATCATAGCTATGTGCCACCACTCCTGGCAGGATTACAAGTTTTTTCTGACAGATTGAGTTAATGCAGCATATTCTTGGTTATCAAAAACATTTGTGTAGCTTTGGGATTTTGAATTGGTGAATATCCATGATATCTGAAAAAGGATGATTCACACTACAATCTCAACCACACAGAATGTGATGCTGTTATGTATACACAGGACCTGGAGTCCTGTCACAACCAAGCTGCTTGTGACTACATGACTTCTTTTTTTGCTTGTGTTTTTTGGTTTCCTGTAATGTACAAACTTTTAAAAAATAAAAGCTATTTTAACATAATAAAAAAAAGGAATACTCATACCTGATTCCATTTTCTCCTTTATCTGGCTTGTTGTTAAGCCCATCCTTTATCTGAGAGAGAAAACAATAGAAAAATATTTCCCATATCTGATCCTTTAGAATAAGTTCACATGCACATTTTGGCCTTGAGGAGAGGGACGCTGCTGACCCTCATCCTGGGAGCCAGGGCATGATGAGCACACTGGAAGGCTCCACTTCTTCAGTCCCGCTTTTCCTCCAGGCTAGCGTGGGCCTCTGCTAGTCCTGATCCTTGACTACCCACACTGCCAAAGAAAACTACTCTGAGAATTTTGAACAAGCTACTCAACAGCTCCCTAATTAAGCAAATGTCCAAAAAAAAACTGAAGATTGCAGTTATGAAGAAGCTCACTTACACTCCCTCTACAGAATCCTACAGCCTCTTCGTTAGTTCAAGCACATACCTTCCTTATGTGCTGAATGGCATATGTGGATGTCTGTGTTTTCTTATCAAATATTTCGTAAGGCTTTTTTTTTTTTTTTTGGTACCAGGGATAGAACCCAGGGGCGCTAAACCACTGAGTCACATTCCCAGCCCTTTTTATGTTTTATTTTGAGACAGGTTCTCACTAAGTGCTTAAGGCCTTGCTAAGTTGCTGAAGCTGGCTTTGAACTTGTGATCCTCCTGCCTCAGCCCCCAAGTCATTGGGATTACAGGCATGGGTCACTGTGCCCGCCTTTTATGACTTTTATTGCTTGTACCTGATATACTCACTATATTTTTTCAGAGACTGCTCTAATTCAGTACAAGTTTTTAATATTAATGAAATTAAAGATATACTTAAAATTTTGTCTCAAAAAGAGCACAGATGGGCTGTAATGTGGCTCAGTGGTTGGAGTGCTTGCCTGGAATGTGTGAGGACCAGGTTTGAACCCCAGCCTCACATACATAACTAAGTGTCAGAGAAACAAAGGCCAGATGGAAAAAATAAATTTTAAAAACTTGATTCTTTCTCTAAAAAAAAAAAAAAAGACCCCAGAAGGCACATATGTACCATGTGCGGCACCCACACGCGTGTGTATGTGCACGCATGAGCATACCCAGTGCACAGACATGTGCACACACACACGTGCACACATACATGTCATACCATGCCTGGGTCTTTTTTTAAATTTAATTAATATTAACCTTTCAATTATAAGATGTATGTCTTTTCTATCAAACTTGAAAGACTGTGATGTGTAACCCACTACCTCCATTTTAAGTCCCCCTCCCCCTTGAAGATAGTAACCCCCACCTGTGTCCGCCCACCTCTTTCCAAGGACCCCTTCCGTACCCACCCATCCTCTTCAGGTGAACTTTGCTGACTCACTCGGAGCCCAGTCCCGCCTGCTTCCTCTGGCACCTGCCTCCACCTACTCGCAGCCAACCGCACAGACTGTACCTGAGCTCCTCCAATCAGAGCGAAGGGCAGCATCTCCGCAGGTGGGATTTAAAAACCCCTCATTTC
>PVKS010025397.1:0-29918 GCA_004027875.1 Aplodontia rufa
TTAGAAACAATGACATTGCAGCCTTCGAGGGTAAATGGATGGTTATGGAAGAGATCATGATGAGTAAAATCAGCTTAACCCAGAGATCTAAGGGTCGATTGTCTCCACTCATCTGTGGAGATGGGGACTAGACCCTGGACAATGAGAAAGTTGGTCTAGAAACATGAGTTAAATTCAGATAAGATGTAATGCTTTACAATTTAATACTATTTTTAGAGTTATAACGGGAAGGGGAAGGGAGGGATAAGGGAGGGCAATTGGGGGGGCACTCCTGGGGACAGTTGCAATGTCCAGAATATATACACATCTTATACACATTTTATATTGTTTTATTAAAATCTTGTAAGGTTGCTCAAAAATAAAAAAAAAAAAGAATGTTTGTAGCAGCAATACTACTCACAACCTTAAAATAGAGAAAAAAAACAAAACAAACAAATGATCTGTGCTAGGAGAATGGGTAAAGAAATTGAGGCAAATTTCTACCAGAGAATTTTATACATGAATGATAATAACTCTAATAAAATGGATGAATCTTACAATAATAATATTACTCAAAGGTCAGACATGAAATATTACCTATTATGTGATTGATATTTTGATCAGTACATATTAATTATACAGAATGGTGGATATTGTGGCATATTTATTCATACATAACAGCATAATTTGTTTAAAAACATCATTTGCTTAATTTTATTCACCTAAACCTCTTCCACTTTTTTTCTTCCTTCTCATAATTCATTTCCTCTATCCTACTGGTCTCCTTCTAATTTCATGGAGTCCCATTTTTTTTGTTGTTGCTTATTTATTTGCTTTTTCCTTGTAACTTCTATGTATGAGAGAAAACACATTTTTCTGTGAGTCTGATGTTTTGCTTTAAACTATGGTTTAAGTCAGTGACATAATTTTATTTTTTCATGATTGAATACAACTCAATTTTGTGTATATATATTCATATTTATTACATTTATGCTTATATATGTTTATATTTTATATATATTTATGTATTATATTTTCTTTATCCATATTTCTGTTCATAGACATCTAGGCTAATTCTATATGTTGGTTATTGTGAATTCTGCTGCTATAAAAATGGGAATGTATGTATCTCTAAAACATGCTGACTTTGATTCTTCTGTATAAATATTTTTATTTTTAGCTTTTTGAGGGACCTCCATTCTGATTTCCATAGTGGTTGTACTAATTTACATCCAACCAACAGTATATAAGTGTTCCTTTCCCCTTGCATCCTAACCAGTATTTATTGTGTTTGCATTCTTGATGTTTGCCATTCTAATCAAAGTAAAATAGACTCTGAGTGTAGTTTAGTTTCCCAATTCCTTAATAACTAAAGAAATTGAACATTTTTTTCATTTAATTGCTGGCCATTCATACTTCTTTTGCAAAATGTCTGTTCAGTTCATTTTCCTGTGATTAAAAAATTCAGCAAAGTAGCAGCATAAAAATCAACATACAAAGCTCCATAGCTTTTCTACATAACAATAATGAATTCCCTGAGGAAGAAATCAGGAAAATAATCTTATTAACAATAGTTTCAAAAAGAATCTAGGAATTAACATAACTAAGGGGGTGAAAGAGCTCTATAATAAAAATTGTAGAACTCCGAAGAAAGAAATTGAAGTACACACTAGACATTGGTAAAGCATTCCATGTTTGTGGATAGACAAAATAAAAATTGTTAAAATAGCCATATTACCAAAAGCTATCTACAAAATATCAATGATTTTATATTCTTCACAAAATGGAAAAATAATCCTAATTCATTTGGAAGAACAAAAGATCCAGAATAGCAAAAACAATTTTGAGCAAAAATAGCAAAAATAGTAGTGCTGGAGGGATCACAATACCTAATTTACTCCAATTTCAAATTATGCTACAGAAGCCATGGTAACTAAAACAGCAAAGCAAAATACCCCCCCCCAAAAAAAACCCAGACAAGTATACTGATAGAATAGAATAAAATGCATTGAGACAAAGCCAAACAGCTTTATAATCTGATTCTTGACAAAGGTGCCAAAATCAGTTGAGAAAGACAACTTTTTTAACAAGTGGTGCTAAGAAAATTGAATATGCATATACAGAACAATGAAATTAGGTCCCTATCTCTCACCATGTATAAAAGTAAAATCAAAAACGAATTAAAGAACTAAACTTTGCAAATGCTAGAAGAAAATAAAAGGGAAACGTTTCAACACACAGACCCAGGTAAAGACTTCCTAAATAAGACCCCTATATATAGCTCAGAGAATAAGAGAACAATAAATGGAATAGCATCAGATTAAAAACTGCAAAGGGAACAAACTACCCAGTGAAGAGACAACTGAGGAATGCTGTGCTTCACTACAGAAAAGTAGATATTGACACATTGTTTATCTATATAGGAAAAAAATTAATGTCATCTCAAGGGGAGATTTTCAATTCTAATGTACTGAAAGTTTTTGTACACTGACCATCTCTCACTGGGATGTAAGAAATGATTGTTTATGGGAAAAGATGTCCATTATTATAACATACATTCTTTAATTTAAAAGTCTATTGTACTTGTATAACATATTATCTTCCTATCCTGTTAACAAAAGTCTATAAGGTTGCACTGCTAAGATGAGGTGGATTCTTTATTGCTTCAGTTGTATTGACTTATATTTTAGTCCTTTAATATTTATATGAATTTTGATGAATCTTTTAACAAGTCTGTCAAAAGAATGGACTTTAGTCATCCCCAAAACATCAGTCACCAAGCTGGTACCTCAGGTAATTTGAGTGTTTAAAGGCACACTAGTAATTTCTATGCTTTGATTCCAAGGAGTTATTGCAAATGAAAATGTGAAGCAAATTTTTTGGTGAAGCAATCAAAGCCAAGAATGAACCAAATACTTAAATCTTTTTTGCACTATGAATGAATTAGCATGCATGGTCAAGTGTTACCACCTCTTATTTTACTATTGAAAACAAAATACCCTGATGAGTCTGTAGATATTCTAGTCAGCTTTTTGTTGCTGTGTCCAAGATATCGAAGAACAACTTAGAAGAGGAAAAGTTTATTTGGACTCATAGTTTCAGAGGTTTGGGAGCTGGTTACAACACTCTGGTCCCAAGATGAGTTTGACTATCATGGCCAAAGATTATAACAGAGAACTTCTGCTCAGCTCATGGCAGCCAGAAAGCAGAGACAGACAGACAAACAGAAGACAGGCAGAAAAGCTACAATCCCCAAGGGCATACCTCTACCTCCTCCAGTGTCTTACATGAGTTTTGGGGGGGCAACTCATATCTGATTCATAACAGAGGCATATTCTTATATTTTAAGAAACTGTTCTAAATTCTTAATCACTCAATACCATTCATTTATAGATGTCAGATCACCTATGTAAAGAGTCCATAGCACGGGATTGTGTAGATTGCAATGGCAGTACATCTCCAACAAACTAGCAGAGAATGGTGTTTACAGCAGAGCTATAGATTTGAATTCACTGCCTTCCACCTATGAAACGCCGGAGAAGTTGGTCTACCTGTTCTTCATTTCTTCATTGATTGAATGGTGGTGGTGGTGGTAGGAGTGGTGATGATGACGATGATGAAACTTATTTCAAGAGATTATTTCAAGAGACTTTTATGAATATAAATGAATATATGTGCAATAGCTACCAATTGACCAGAAAATATTTTCATTATAGATCTTCAAATATGATTTTAAAAGGTTCTTCTAAATCCTCATTGTTTGATATTCCACTAAAGTGATAGTATAAACTGATGAATGCTCTCAAGAAGAAAAATAAATGCTAGAAATACGAGGGAGAATGATGAAAAGAAAGGAAATCCTTCCAGGTAATGGAACCTGTAACTATGGTTCTCAAATGCTAATAAACAAAAGTAATTGGAGACTTGCAAGAAAGGCAGATGCCCTGGTCCTTCCTAGAACTCCAACTTGTCTTCCCATGTGAGTATACTGTTCTTGTCAGTCCTTTCACTAATCCCAGCCAGCATAATTGACGTGCCATCACACCACGGAGGTAAGTCTTTGCCATTACAAAGGAGAAAAGCAAATGAGGGCTAGAGAGAAGGGAAGAAACTCTCTCCACAACATTCCCTAGAGCCCAAGTTCCTGTTTCAGTGACCTCCTCTGAATAAGGCAGACAGAAGGAAAGCATAGTTAGTTGGCATACGGTCTATCAAGCAAGAGAATAGATTACTAGATAAATACTTCTTCCAGGTTTGCAGGTTTCCTTCTTGACAGAAACTGCTGCTGTCTTGTGTGCCTTCCTGAGAACCATGTGAGCAGCTATTCTTTTGCTCTATGAAGCCTCTGAGAGAGGTACAAGAGAGTCTAATTAAAGTAAATCCAGTCATATAAGGATTCTGCCTGATAACTCTCTTTCTATTTTTCCTAACCCAAATTATAATCAGCAATGTAGGAAAATACTATTTTCAACAAAACGTCTTGTACTCACTACTTCAGATAAAAAGATATTAACAGGTTGGCATATTTTATTTTGAACTTCTAATAAATGAAATAACATTCGGGACAGAGCTGGATTTTCTTTAATATCTTTTACAGTTCTATTTCTTTATTTTCATCTGCAGAGAAAATCATTGCAAAGATTTATTGTGTCCTAGTACATATTTTAATATTATTTCTAAACATATAAACATGATGTACCAGCACATTTTCTGCTTTCACTTGTGAAATTAGTATAATATTGACCATATCTTTCAGATAGTTTTTCTTTTCTTCATATCACATTAAGTTTTTGAGATCTATATATGTTGAAACATATAGATTTACTTTAATTTTTAATCTTTAATTTCTCAAAGAAATTAAAGTCCAAAATAAATTCTTTAAAAAACACTAAGGGATTTGAGTCTGAAAATTTCCCTGACTCTATCTCTTACTGGTCTCATTCTGCAAAACTATCAATTGTTCTTAATCACTTTAATCATGTTGCTAATGTCATTGGTGGTATCATATAACAAATTTCATGCCCTTTAAACTTTACCATTCTTATTCTCTCTCTCTCTCTCTTTTCTTATTTATCCGCTCACTTTCACCTCTGAGAAAACAGTTATCATTCACGCCTATTATGGCTTAGATATGTGGTGACCCCTAAAAGTTCTTGTGTGAGAAAATTCAAAAAAGTTTGGAGGCAAAATGATTTGATTATGAAAGCCTTAATCTAATCAGAGCATTTACCCCCTGATAGGGATTAAGTGGGTGGAACTGTAGGTAGGTAGGGTGTGGCTGAAGGAGGTGGGTCGTTGGGGATGTGCCTTTTGGGTACATATTTTGTACTTTAAGAGTGGAGTTCTATCTCTCTAAAATTTCTCAGTGCAATGTCCTGAGCCATTTTCTTCCTCCATGATCTTCCACCTCATCTCTGGCCCACAGCAATAAAGTTGGCCATCTATGATCTGAGACCTCTGAAATCATGAGTCCCCAGAGAAACTTTTCCTCCTCTAAAATTGTTTGTATCAGGTCTTTTGGTCACAGCAGTGAAATAACTGACTAAAATAATGCTGTAATCTATTGCTCACAGAAGAGAACTGTTGTTACCGGGAACAGTAGCACGCGGAGCCATCTGACCACTTCTTATAGAAGGGATATAGGTACATGTTGGATATGTCATTTCCAGACCAAAAAACTAAGTAGAGAGGAGAATTTGTTTGTTTGTTTTTTCATTTTTTACCTTATCTACTCTCACATTTCAAGTGGAAATAGAAAGTTCAAGGGTCAGGAGACTGGGAATAGAAGCATTCTTGATCTCTGAATTACCATATCAGAAACTTGTGCACTGGCTTGAATTATCCACATTCAACTGTTATTTAAATTAAAAAGTTTTATTTTATTAAAGCACAGAGTTGTGGGTATTTGATTGTTATAATAGCATTATTTTAACTACTGTAATTTTCTATATAAACCATTTAAGGGGAAAAAGGACCTCATTTCATCTAGAAGACTGCTTTGAGCATTTTAGCATACCCCGTAAATTCCCCTAATATCATCTACCTAAAACTATAAACTACTTTATTTGACAGCCATTACTAGATTACCCAAATTTAAGTATTCCTTCTACATTCTTCTCAAAGCATTATTGGTTGACAATGTTCCTACTTCCTCCAGTTCTAAACTTTAAGCAAGCTTATTTTTGTTTTGTTTTTGGGAATACCAGGGATTGAACCCAGGGTTGCTCAACCACTGAGCCACATCCCTAGCCCTTTTTATTTTTTATTTTGCTAGAAAGTACTGAACTGCTAATAAATATTTGCAAGCACATCAGGTTTTATGTCACATATTTGTAAATAAATGAATGGATGTGTGGATCTTAAGGCTGATATTGGTTGAGAATGTTTGCTTTTGTTTGTTTGTTTTGTTTTTATTTTTGTTTTCTTTTTTTCTTTCTTTCTTTCTTTTTTTTTTTTTTTTTTTTTTTTTTTTTTTTTTTTTTTTTTTTTTTTTTTTTTTTTTTTTTTTTTTTTTTTTTTTTTTTTTTTTTTTTTTTTTTTTTTTTTTTTTGGTACAGGGGATTGAATCGAGCAGTGCTTAACTGCTTAACCACCAAGCCACATCCCCAGCCCTTTTTTTATTTTAAGACAGAGTCTTGCTAAATAACTAAGCACATCACTAAATTGCTGAGCCTCGTTTTAATCTCACAATCCTCCTGCCTCAGCCTCCTGAATTGCTGGGATTACGGGCATATGCTACAGTGCCTGGCCTAGAATGCTATCTTATTACATATGGAGAGAGATTTTTTTTAACAAACCTTCTTAAAAATAGAATAACATTGCTAAAAAAAAAACCCAAAAAACTGCATCAGACCTTTTGATAGACACTAATGAGGATCAAAAGAGCATATTTATCCTAATTAGAAAGATTTATTTTAAGGATACAGTAAAATATACAGTTTTGTCAGCCCTTAGAGATCCATGTATATCCTTCAGAGACAAGAGAACACTGTTCCATTAATTTATGAAAAGTGTCAAACTTTTTTATCTAAAGGAAAGAGAGCCAAAAGCATGTTTTCATCCTGTATTATTCTTATGTTGATATGTAGTTCAAAATATTTTTAAATATAGTTTGTTATAATTGCTAGTTTATCATAAATTATTAGACATCGCAAATGGCTCACTTAAAATCAATTTACAAAACACTGCAGTATTTGGAAATTTTGCCTTAAAATCTAATTTATTTAGATTTACTCTGTAATAAGTCCTAAGACCAATTCATGTAGTAGACATTTGTTGTGGTAGTTACTTTAACTATTCAGCATTTACTGTCACTTATTTAAATAGCAACACACCAAATGGGAAAAAAATCTTTCTTCTCGTCTGCATCTTTTAAAAGAGAATCATTAGCATTTATTGTCTCTTCCTAAACAAGGTGCAGGCATATTGCTCCAGTTAGGCCTGTTAGACTCTTATCAGGACTTTAAACTGTAAGCTGAAGCTGGGTAACACATGTGGGGGAAAGGGCTTGAGCTGATTGATTAAAGCAGCAGGAGACCCAGTGTGTTCCTGCTTCTTCAACCTCTGCAATAGTAGTAGTTCTTGCCTTGCCTCAGCTACTCCTTGGCTCTTATTTCAGTGAATTCTACTTTCGATCATGTTAGCCAGGGTAGGGATCTGTAAATTTCAACTAAAACACCTTGAAAATATTTATTACAATATTTGGGTTCTTCCAGCCACTTCTGATGATTTTCTTAATCCAATTGGATTAATGTGACTAATACTGGTCAAACTCTTTAAAAATATCAAACAGCAACCAAATGTAGCTGCTGATCTCACAACTCTGACACATGGATTTTAGAAGTGATTTACTATACACATCAAGTAAAATCATAAGAATGAACAATGTTTCTAGAAGTTTATTATCTTATTTAATCTTCTAAATACCTGTAAAGTAGACAGAAAGGAAAATATAATTTCCATCTTCAAGGGAGGGAACTAGGTTTGAAAACTAAAAGGGGACATCAGAGCATCACAGAATGTCATCAAAATAAAATAATTTTGCGTACTAAGTCTAAAAGTATATTGCAAAAGCACATCTGGTGAAGTCCTACATTTTATGTAACTATATATGCATAGCTAAAATTATAAAACTGATTTTTCAATTTAATGTTATTTGATCTCCCAATCTTCCACCTTCTCAATAAATATTCACACCACTCTAGCACCTGCACTTGCATAAGACTTGGAGAACTTTCAATTCAAGTGATGTGTAGGACTACATGTTGTTATTCGAAATCAAGGATGAGGTTGATGATGCTCTTCTCTCCTTCAGTGGTCAGATGAGTTTCTGCACTAAGGGAACAAGCATGGGAGAGCAGAACTCTTTATTTTCTCAAGTCTGTGATACCTACTAGACCATCAAGAAATTAAGGAATTTGAACTAGAGTTTGACACATAATCATCTGATAGCTGTTTTTAAACCCATTGCACAATATTATTATAATTTAGGAATATATAAAGCAGTGTAAATATTACCATAACATATATTCACATACTTACATATGTATGCATACATAGGCATTATACATATATTTTATATGCATACATATACACATAATACTTATATCTTAGACATAAATCTGATTTTGTTGTCTTTCTTCTCACCTCTCTCTGAGTCTCCCAGCTTTCGACTTTGGGGTATAGAGTACTCTAACCACAACTCCCCGAGAGACTGAAGAAGAATCAGTGAGTAATCAAGATGCCTGGTAAAACAAATACTTTTAAGAAAAAAGTCTCAACAGTTTAAAAGAAGTTAAAAAAGAAAAATTGATAATGAAGAACTGGAGTTGTCAAGAAATAGGTTAGAAACACAGGAAAAAGAAATAAAAATCATCCAAAGCCTTTGTCCTCTGAAAAACAAACAAAACATATTAATTTAAAACAGATAAAGATAACATCCAATAAGAAAAAACCTGGCAGCCCCTTGAAAATAGTACCAGAAAGCATTTGCAAGCTACGATAGACTCAATAATAAAAGGAATTTTGAGCAGCAATATTAAAAAAAAGAACAAATTCACTATCATCTTGACTACCTGAAGATAAGAATGCTGCAATCGAGGAAATCAGTATTATATTGCTGTATATTACAGTTATTCACTTAAACCATAAGACCAGCCATGATCTAACGATGATCTAATATAATGGCTGAACGAAACTCATTCATTGGTTAGCATGAAACTGTCATGCTGTGACTTTGTATATGTAAAGTGTTTATGTACAGTGCCTAGTGGACAAAAATATGCTCACTGTCAGTCTTTCTATAGCAGATAGCTTACATTTTCTGTCTAGTCTCCTGGAACTTCAGAAACTCTCAAGTGTGTGCACTTTTACCTAACTCTAATCTTTCTCTTGTGGCGTAATCAAGATTTGTCAGGTACCTTTACCTTTAACAGTAGTATCAACATTTTATTTCTTTGGTTGGTTAGTAAGTAAATGTTGAATATTTATCTTCTGCTTTCATCCAAGCAAACTTTTACTTTAAAAATTATTTAAAAAGAATCTAAGCACATTTAGTTCTTAAAATAAAAGCCAACCCCCAAAAAAATGTTTTGGGAAAACTGAGTGTTTAAGAACTGGCTACCTCAGGCAGAAGGTACTGAAAACCAATGAAGGCAGCAGACAAATTCAGAATTACATAAAATGCAGTTTATTGGAGACTTATAAAGTGGATCTTATGTGGCAGCATGACAGAAGAATCCTTTTCACCCTGCAGCAGGAGGAAGGGGTCTATCTGCTGAGACAGACAAAGGTATCCACACAGCCAACCAAAATGTACCTGGGCTTTCTCAAATACTGGTAGTGTGTATGCTGGTTAAAAGACAATGCAGGTGCCGGTGTCCAGCACAAATGCTCAGCTGACTGCATTAATGGGTTTGATTATCAAACAGTTTGGAAAGCAGGCCAGGGTTACCTTGTGGTGAGATGACATTTACAGCCAAGATGACTCTAGTTGTATAAAGCAGCATCCCTAAAAATCTTGATTTTATAAACCTGTTTTCATTGAGTAATAAGCTTATATGTAAAGAAGTTGTTGCTATAAATACATCAAGAACCTTTTCTAAGCCACTCTAGCATATGTGTTGGTTCTTTTATGTACTTGTAAAATAAAAAAGTACTGTTGAAAAAAATAGAGAGATATGATCTTTATTATTAAAATATCTGGGAAATAATATTTCGTAGCTAATACAAGTTAAAATACATTTTTAATTATTTATAAATTGGCTCCATTTCTTTCTTCTCTTTTCTTACTAGAAAGAAGAAATCAATTGGTCTATCATCATTTTAAGAGACTTGAAATCTGAAGACTATTCTGGTAATATTCCTCAATTTGCTTTATTCAAGCTAACTCATCCTTTTGTTTTTACTTTTTTTTCTTGCAGGAATTGATTTTTCACCTTTGATAGAGTGCTTGTCTCAACATGAGAAACTCACTACTGATATTAACTTACCATTGATTTATTAATTTGGGTGCCCAGTGGGTTCACAGAAATCTACAAAATGTCTTTCATCCATTTTCTTATGATCTCACCAAGTACAGAAATTTCAAAATAAATGTAAATAGTCCCCCATGTGCTGCATTAAAGGATAGAAGATTAAGCCTGCAAGTGTCAACTTTATCAAATAAAATCTGACCATTGTTAATTTTTAGGACAATGGAGGCCTGGGGATTTATAAAGTTTCATTGATCATTTAAAAAGTATTACCTTCCTTTCCAATTGTTCATGTCCATTGCATCTATGACTTCTAAGTTTATGTGACTTATAAAAACTTTAGGAGTCTCTCTTTTACCCAAACATAAAAAAATGAGGAGAAAAAGTGAAAATTGGATCTACACTAATCAGACTAGATCAATAAAAACTTATCTGTTTTTTACCACCAAGCTAAAAAGAAATAGAAAAGCCCATTTCGTTTGGACTGACAGCTTTTTTTTTTTTTTAACACTGAATCATCTTTGCTTAGGCATTAGTCAAAACAGTCAAGTATGTATTAGTAAACTTTCATTTTCCTTTATGTGAAGCAAGGAATTCAAAGGTTCACCTTCAACTTCTAAGACAGTGTGCCCTTCTTCCTGTTTTTCTTTTTTCCATTCTCAGGGAGAGTTTGTGAATGAAGGCTACTAAGCAACTAGCTGCTAATGAGGCCATCTTTCATAGATTTCATGGGATGACTAGTCCGCATTTACAAACTGTACTTACTTCTGCGGGTGTGTGACAGAACTACAATCATGCATCCTCTACACCTTAGTACCCTCTACACCTTAGTACCCTCTACAACTTAGTACCCTATCTGCTTTCCACCACCCAGGCAGCTTGTCTAATTCACACACTACTTCGATTTTCACTCATCCATCATATATATTTGGCTTCCAAATTGGGTTATTGTGCAGATTAAAGGAAACTATTGTGTATAAGATTCTTGGTACATTGGCCGGCTTATAATAAATACTGACAAAATGAATTCTACTATTAAATATACTTTCCATTACATAATATTTAATAGGTGCTGTTAATAAAATAACGACAGCATAGTTAGGAAAGCTTATTTGCTATAAATAATAAACCTTAGTAATTCAGTGGCTTAAAATAACAGAAGACTATTTGTTGCATATAAAAAATTTTAAACTTATCTGAATTAAACTAAATGATGTATTTTTCTCCAAAAGTAAAAAATATCAAAAAGTACGTGGACTCCTTTTAATAAAACATAACAAAGCCTTATTTCACTATTAAATGTGAAATTTACTGGTGTACATTTAAAAGGAACTACTTTACAAAAAAGAGCAAAAAACTTAAAAAAAAATTTTTAAGAGAGAGGGACAGTGAGAGAGAGAGAAACAGAAGAGAATCAATTTTTATTGAGTTTTTCACATGGCTTTCGCTGCTCTGACAGTTGTGTACATGGGTGCTGGGGTTTGAACCCATGTACAACTCATGCCCAGCAAGCGCCGTAACCGCCAAGCCTCCACTCCAACCCCCCCTTTTTTTTTTTAAGAAAGAGGGGATAGAGAGAAAGAAAGATGGAAGCAATCTTTATTTAGTTTTCATGTGACTTTCATTCCTCAGACACTTCATAGTGTACGTGCATGCTGGGGTTTGAACTTGAATTCTCGCGTTTGCCAGGCAAGCACTGTAACCGCTGAGCCACCACTCCACCCCCCAAAAAAATTAAAGTCCGGATTTTGAAATGTAATAATTAACATATAGACTTTGCAACTGACTGACCACTTTATGCTTAATCAGGTTCTTAATTCAATCAAAAGTTAAATTACTTTTTCAAAGCTGAAGAAAACACACAGATAACTAGTCTAACATATACTATAATTTCCTTTGGATGTGAGAAAAGTCCTGCATACTTTCTCTAATTGTAATCCCCTTCCTTGCAACAACATTAACGTACAAATTGTTTCTAAATTGTTCTTATTCCATAAAAATGCCGACACAAAGGCTGACGATAATTAAATCCTGAAATATCTTTCTCCTACTAAAGTAATCTGTTTAAGATAGGTAATTATAGAAATGTTTTCAGATGTAACTTAAAATTTGGGCAAGTGGTTTCCCAGCACCGTTAAAAGGTAGCATTTAATTTTTTAAGAAATTAATTAAAATTTTTAATTTTTAAATAACATTTTAAAATATGTACTATGTAATATTAAAATGCTCATAATTAACAAAATAAATTAAATTATGACATGTGAAATGTGTAAGTCACAGAAGATACATTTACAATTTAAAATTCAAATGCTAGGAACATAATATAATGTGTGGTGTTTTGGTGAATATTAAATGAGAAAATATATATGCAAATACAGGATTAGGCTGGCCCATAGTAGACATTTAGCAAAAATAAATTTCCCCTTTCCTATTTTAATTCCCTTTTTTTCTCCTTACCTCCCTCCTCCATGTCCTTTTGAGACTTCTTCAACTCACAGTGATATACAGGAATCAAGAAACCATGACTTGGAACATGTCTTTGGTTTTCTCTTCAATTCAATATTGAGAGTAAATTAAACAAAAAGCTCATAGCAGATCAACATGTGTCACTACCTCATAAAATTCAGACATGTTAGTACATTGTCTTATTTTGTGCTTGTACAATTTCTAAAAGTTACTTCAGTAAGAACAAGTGGACAAAAAATTGTGTAAGAAGAAAAACAGCTTTCAATATAAGTATTGATGCTAATCAATCACTAGAACATTGGAGATAGGATAGTTTCAGACAAAAATAGTTTGAAGAATTCCTAGCTATTTTAGAAATGTTTTTTTCCAAAGAATAGTCACAATTTTTTGACTCTTTGAAGTAATTAAAAAAGTTAATAAACACTATGAAGTTTTGAAAATATAAGCATTTAAAACACCAAAGTGCTTATAATTTTATGTACTGTTTTTCTATTTTGCAGTCCAAAACAATGCCTTCTTAACAGTTAATATGCAAATTGAGCCTGAAAATTTGATTAGTGCAATAACACTTTAAATCTCAAAATTATAAGTACATTTTAAAAATAATCTTTATATTTATTTTCAAACTCAAAATCACAAATTCCTAGCTGTAATAAAGTGTGTTATACAAATTTGAACATTAGAAATATCATGTTCAAATATTGTGTTATTAAACCAGGTGCAGTGGTACGCATCTGTAATCTCAGCTACTCGAGTGGCTGAGGCAGGAGAGTCACAAATCCTAAACCAGCTTAGGCAATTTAGCAAGTCCCTGTTTCAAAAATAAAAATAACAAGGATTGGGGATGTAGCTCTGTGACAAAGCACCCATGGGTTGTATCACTAATACCAAAATAATAAAGAAAAATGAAGGAATGAAGAAAGGAAGGAAGGAAGGAAGGAAAGAAAGAAAAGAAATTTTGACATTACATCAATTTGACATATGGTTTGGCCTTTTATAAAGAAGGTAATGTATATGTATAATTCCTCTTCTTTACACACCCTGCTCTGCCCTTTTGACTATTTAGTTCCTTTATTATCTTCTATAGTTATTTTAAAAATATCTATTTGCTCTAACTTCACAAAATTGCACAGGTAATTTATTTTGAGCATTACACACACTTTCTACATTCCAGTCCATTCATTCACTCTGTATTTATTTGTGTTTATTGCCTACCATATGCTAACCACAAGCTACTTGCTACAGAGGCCAATATGATGTTTGATTTCAAACCTTGCAAAGTGTTATTCTACTGAGGAAATAATATACATACTTCAGTATAAGAAGTATAATGATGGCACAAGACTATAGCAAGTGAAGAGGCAGCTAGGCCATCCACCCACGTGTATGTGGACACTTAAGCATCCCAGAATGCATTGCTTAGTAGACAGTGTTACCAAGGCTGGATCCTTATATGGCGAGACATGAAATTTAATCCCTACCTAACCGGACAGAAAGTCTTGAATTTTAGATTAATAACATAAATGTGAAAGAAAAAAATCTGCAAGTTAGCTATGTTGATATGTGAAAGAACTTTGTGCTGAGGTGCTGGAGGGCGACTCAAATCTTTCTACAGGCCACAAGTATTCAAGTGAAAGGGAGAGTTTCTCATTTCTCACCTTAAATCAAAAGCTAGAAATGGTTAAAATGAATGAAGAAGGCAAGGTCCAAGCTGAGTCAGGCTGATATCTGGGCTTACACCAAACAGCTAGCTACATTGTGAAAGGTACTGAAGGAAATCAAAGTGCTTCTCTAGTGAACAAACAGTAAGAAAGTGAAACAGCCTTTTTGTTAAAATGGAGAAAAATTTTTGTGGAGAGATAGGCACACTAGCACACTGTTGGTGGAACTGCAGACTGGTACAGCCCCTCTGGAAAGCAGTGTGGAGAATCCTCAAAAAACTAGGGATGAGCCCACCATATGATCCTGCTATTCCTCTCCTGGGTATTTTTCCAGAGGATTTAGAATCAGCGCATTACAGTGACACAGAAATACCTATGTTCATAGCAGCTCAATTTACAATAACTAAATTATGGAAACAACCCAGATGTCCTTCACCGGATGAATGGATCCAAAAATGGTGGTATATATATACCATGGAGTTTTACTCAGCAGTTAGAAACAATGATATTGCAGCCTTTGAAAGTAAATGGATGGCTATGGAAGAAATTATGCTGAAATCAGCATAACACAGAGAACCAAGTGTTGCATGTCTTCACTCATCTGTGGAGGCTGGAGCTATACCCTGGCCATTGAGAAAGGAGGTCTAGTATGTTTCAAATCCAAATAAGGTGTAATGTCATACAACCTAATACATTTTTAGAGATGTTTTGGGAAGGGGGGAGGGATAAGAGTGGGTAATTGGTGGGGCTCTTGGGGGTATATCTAATTTTCAGAATATATATATATTATATTATTTCATCAGAGCTTATGTGATTGTTCAACAAATAAATTTCTGAATAAAATAAATAAATATGGAGAAAGTTTTAGTGGTCTAGAAAGATCAAACTGGTAACAACATTGTCTTAAGTCAAAGACTGACTAAGAGAGCAAGGCCCTTTCTTCACTTCTATGAAGACCAAAAAAGGTGAGGGATCTCTAGAAGCTATTAGAAGTTTGATTTATTAGATTTAGGGGAGGAAATCTTCATAACATGAAGATAAAGCAGCAGGTGCTGAAGTAGAAGCTGCAGCAAATTATCCAGGAGAACCAGCCAAGGTCATTGATTTTCAATATTGATTGGAAGAAGAAGCCATCTAGAGCTATCATAGTCAGATAGGAGAAGTCAATTCTTGGCTTCAGATCTTCAAAAAACAGTCTATCTTTCTCATTAGGGAATAAAGTAGCTGGTGACTCTACGTTGAAGCCAGTGGTCACTTACCATTTTGAAAATCACAAAATGCTTAAGAATCTACTCGCTGTGCTATAAAAATGGAATGACAAAGCAGAGACAAAAGCACATGTGTTTGCAACATGACTTACTAGATATTTTAAGCCCATTGTTGACACTTACTATTCAGGAAAAGACAAAGAGATTTGTTTCAGATTGTTACTGCCTATTAATAAAGCATCTGGTCACCCTAGACCTCTGAGATGAGCTCTGAGATGTTCAAAGGGATCAATGTAGATCCATTCTGCAGCTCATCAATCAAGTAATTCTATCAACTTTAAAGCCTCACTATTTGAGAAATAAATACATTTTGCAAGACTATAGATTGAATTTGCCATATTTGTCAATTCCCTTCAAAACACAGGGACTAGTATGCCCATGTTTAAATGTGGATTCCATATTTGAGCCAAATCATGAATTGTTTGCTTAGCATTTTATCAACTTCTGATGCTAAATTAGTTTTATTTTTAACGGGTCTATTATTTTCATTGTTTTTAACTGGATCGATGGCTGTGATTCTTAGTCTAATTTATAAAGACATGTGATTATCTTAGTTCCATAGAAGAAACCATCCCATTCTTCAGGAATTTCTTACTACACATATTCCATTCTCTTCTTAGTCTGTGCCGTACTTCTCCAAACTCTATTTTTTTTATTCTCAACATTGCAGAAACACTGGATACAAAATGCAAGAATTATTTAATTGATACAAAACTTGAAAATTCTTTCCTTGCACTTGTCCAGTAATGATCTATTATATTTGTAATATGAATTCTCATTAACTAAAATATTAGATCTTTGTTCATAGTATCAGAACATGCCAATGTTGAAACAGACCACCACAAAATCTCTGTGCCTTCAAATTAGAAGGTTATTTCTCATCAAGGGGTCAGTCCAATGGCAGCCAGATTCTGTATGGATGTTCCGCAACCTGTGCTCACCAGTTTTGTACATTCACAATTCTTCTCATCGGATCCTCTGCATGTGGTCGTGAACGGAACAGGGATTACAGGTTATGGTAGGATATTGTGTGTGGGGAGGTGCAGTTTCAGTATGATATTTCTGTTCATTGCCCATAGGCACGTAGCCTCGTGCAGATGGAAGGTGGCTGGCCAATGTAGACCCTTTCATTGTTCCTTCATAGTCAGTCTAAACAGCTTTCAATATAATCCTATATTAATTGAAAATGACAGAAAGAAATAGCAACTTAGGCAATTGCATTAATCTTTGGCTAAGTCTTCTATTAGCAAGATGAAGTGATGCAAATCCAAATAATTCAGACACCTACTGATCTATAAAATTGTCATTTGCATTGTTCCATCTTCAAGAACATAGTCATGGTTTTGCATATCTCTAAATATAATGTCTTTATGTAACTAGTGATGTAATATTGTAAACTGAAGAAGATAGCCAAGTATTGGAGAAACTATCAATATTTCTCTTTCTATTTGAATTTTTTGAGATTGCAACTACATAAATAATCTAAACTTCGCCTGATTTTTTTGTTAGTGATTCTCAAAGGATTAGAGTTCTTCCCTTTTGAGCTAACCATTAGCTTTTCATCTTTGTTCATATTTTTAAGATGTCTTACATTAAAGATAACAGTTATTCTGGTTATAAGCACTCACTTCTAACTTTGAATGAGTAAATCCTGTCTTTCATTTATTATTTAAAATGTTACCTCTTTATATTCACAGACTTATTAGTACTGCATACATTCAAAAACATCTACACAATATTTATTTGTCATAGTGATTAAAATAAATTTTAGACAGTTTAACATTTTATTCCATGAAATTTTTTAGTTTTATACAAAGAAGAAATATGGTCTCAATTCATATCCACTGTTAATCTTATCTTTACTGAACATATTCTATGCTGACCATTTTTAATGAATAGAAAAGATTACATTTCTTGTTTGTAATATTTATTTTCTTTTTATGTGGGTAACCTTAATTTGATTATGTTATACAGTCTTCAAATTACTAGATTAGAGCTCTCTTTTTAACTTGGTTTCTAAAAGTGCTGATATCTTCTAGCATGTTATACTAATTTTCAGTTTTATTTTTTGCCACCTTTACATTGCTGAACCTTAAACTATTTCATTTATATCCAATTTTGTCATACCTTTTCATTTGCAAATAAGAGCTTATTAAAGTTTACACTTTTTTAAGAGCGAGAGAAGGAGGGAGGAAAAGAGAGAATGGATTTTATTTATTGTTTCATTTGGCGTTTGTTTCTCTAACACTCAGTTTTGTACGCGGTGCTGGGGTTTGAACTGGTTCCTTGCACATGCCAGGTAAGTGCTCGAACTGCTGAGCCACCACTCCAGCCCCTATAATTTACACTTTATGAGCATAATTAATGTTATCTACTCTGTCTCATGATATTAGCTGTCTTTGCAAAACTTTATTCATTTTTAAATTTATTATTACTATTATATTTATTAAGTTAATTATTTTTGTGGTACTGGGGTCAAAGCTTTGTTCTTTATGATTGAACATCCTAATCAGAACGTTGATTCAAACACCTAAGCCATTTCCTCACTTGAACTGACCATGTATTCTCAGAACGAAGGCATATTTCCACCTATATCATTTTGTCCTTTACTAGAGTTAAGGTTTGTACGTGTGTGCATTGCTACAGTCTTTACCTCCCTCAACAACATACCTTTCTATTAAAATTATACTGGCAATGTTAGAGTGGCCTAGATTGAAAATTCATAGTGGATCGTTAGTGAAACTTATGGAAAAAAATGATTCTTTTTCAATCTTTCATACTACCTGGCATATGGTTTCTGTGCTTTCTGAAATTACCCTAATGAGAATAACAAATTTACAATAAATAATTGCAACATGAAAATACAAAAAAAATCAAAATGATCTAGAACACAAGGGCTTATTAGGAGAACAATGACATCATCAAGCAAAATACTTTGATAATGTCTATTATTACATATTGTAATATGTATAATTTTACCTGTGACATATGCAAATGCATGTAAGTCATATAAAAAGCTTAAGACAATGAGAAAGCAAGGAGAAAAGAATTAAATTTTATTTATAAAATTGGGTATTAATTGAATTAAGACATACCTTGCATTTAAAAACCATGCTTTACTTTGACAATGTTTTCTCTGAGAAGGTTTTATGCAAATTCAATGGAATAATGACATTGATTTATTAAGCATCCATAGATAAAATTCATAGATACTCGAAAGGAGGACATAAAACTGTATTTGCTCATAGCATTATTATCTAAATAGAAAATGTTAAGGAATGTAAAAAAAATGCGCTACTAAGACTAGTAAGTTGGAAACATCACAATAAATTTTTTTTTTAAATAATTTGTTCTTAAAATTCAAATAAAATTTAATTTTAGCCAACAAATATATAGGTTTTTACATATTAGTGGGTTAACGATGATATATATTATTAGCAAAAATTGAGAAATTAAAATCTGTGAAAATACAGTAGTAATAGCCATATGCCGATTAACTTATAAATATATACAAAAATATTTGTGAAAGAAATAAAAGTCTACATAAGTGGAAAGACATACCATATTCATGAATTAGAAGATCTAAAATTGTTAAGATATTACTTCCTCCACAGTTAATATACATATTTAATGAGACCCCAATAAAATCTCAGCAGGCTCTATTTCATTTAATTTTTTTCTTTAATTGCTTTCTTCTATTTATCTTCAAAAAATCTGATTTTTGTTCTGTATTATGAATTGAACTTAGTACCTCATGCATATTAGGTAAGGCTACTGAGCTACATTCCCCAGCCCGGTAAAGGCTAGTTTTTAATTAATATGGAAATAAGAACTTTGAATACCTTTCCTTTTACAACATCCCAGAAAAAAGATTTTATAAGAACCTTTCAAAAAGCTTGATAAGTAAGAAATAGTTAAGTAGATCAATGGAATAGAGGAAAGGATATAGCAACAGACCTAGTATAAATGATCAAATTATTATTGTTGGAGGTATAAGACTCCATAAATTGTTGTTTTGCTTGACGTTGTTGTGACCTGGGTCTTAAATGTCCACCCAAAGCTCATGTATTGAGGGCTTGGTCCCCTACTGATGGCATTATTGGGCGTGGGTGGAAACTTTAGGAGTAGGCTTAGTTGAAGGAAGTTGGGTCATTGGTGGTGCGCATTTGGAAGGCATAATGGGGAACTGGACCTTACCCTGCCATTTCTGTTGCTTCCCAGTTGTCTTGAGCTAAGTAGCTTTTCTCCACCCCTCATTCCCTGACATGATGCTCTGCCTTTCCACAGACCCCAAAATGATGGGGCCAAGTGATCATGAACTGAAACCTCTGAAACCTTGAGCCAAAATACCTCTTTCCCCCTTTAATTATTATTGTAGGTATTTTGTTACAGCAAGGGAAAACTAACACAGGCTTCATTTATGTGGCATTCTGAAAAAGATAAACCTGGGAACTTAAAACTGATCAGTGGTTGTGCAGGGTTGGAAAGGAATGATTTTCAGACTTATATATGTGAACAATTTAGCAGGAAGGAAATAGTTTATTAATTATTTTTTATCTTGATTAAATTGTAATAATTTTTAAAACTGTGAACAATGAATGACTGGATATTTAATACTATTAGTGAATTGAGTATTTTTAATTTTTGGTGAGGGTTTGATGTGAAATCATGGTTATATTTATATAGATGTACGTACTTATCTTTTAGATGGATACATTGAGATAACTACAGTTGTGCTGGGGGCTGGGGATGAAGGTCAGTGGTTGGGCATTTACCTAGCATGAGCAAGCATGGTTCAATCCTTAGCATCACAAAATAGAGCAGGAGATGATTACAGATGAAACGTTGTAGTGTCTGAAGTGTGGGATATGCTTTTTCTGCTTTATTTGTTTTGAATACAGGTGTAGGAAATGGGGGTTAATAGTAGAGGAAACATATACTTGAAACTGGATGATAAAGCTGAAGTTCCATGCAGTAATCTAACTTATATTGTATTTTATTGAAAATTCCCTAACCTAACTATATGGCATAGCTGTCTGTTGGAGATTATTGACCATTTTTCCTAAATTTGAAAAAGCAGGTTATATTTCCCTTTCATGTATCAATACATTTTACAAAAGCATCACCTAAGGATTGTTTGATGTGGCAAAAGTGAAGTCATAAATGTTTTAATAGTATATTATTTTATGAAGACATTAGAAGGTTTCCATTATTAACGAAGTGGATTTGTATGATCCTGCGCTGAAAGTTAGTGACTTTTTATTGAACTGTACTGTGATTTACCAGCTGAATAAAAACAATAATTCAAGAAGACAAAATAAAGTAACATAGAGCAAAGCAACAAATGAGTTATTTCGTCTGTGGAACAAATTGATATTTCACACTGGGTACCCTACAGGATGTGTTAAAGGTCCCCAATGAGCTAGATCACATAAACACAGCACATCCCACAGATGATTCCATGTAAAGCACTAACATTAAGAAGAAAAGACCAGACATTTAAAGACTTTTAAAGAAGAAGAGATATAAAATAGGGAAGAAAAGGTAAGTGATTTTCGGCAGTGTTCAACTCTTATTTCTACTATATTCAAAAACGTTAATGTGGTAGTCATATCAATGCTAGCCTCAGTTTATCATTACTCTGGTTCTCTTTAATGCTATTCTCTGTTCTTGTCATCTGTCAAAAAAACTAAACACAGACAGATTTACCACTAACTTAAAAAAATTTTTTTAAAACAACTTTATTTAGTTTTTCACATGGCCTTAGTTGCTCCAACACTTAGTTGTGAACGTGGTGCTGGGGTTTGAACCCGGGTCCTCATGCTTGCCAGGCAAGCGCCGAAACCACTGAGCCACCACTCCAGCCCCACTAATTTTAAAATTAAGAGCCTTAGAAAACATTATGGATAAATTCTATTATCCATTTAAGAGACTGACTTTTTTTTAAAGAGAAAAACATTTAAAATATTCATTTCAATCAGTAGTAAAACACTCCCTGTTTCTGTAATTCATTACTTTAAAATATATTACTTCAGATTTATCCATCAAAATGGTGCACCATTTACAAGTAGCAATATAGTGGATTAATGTTCCCCCACAGCTCATAAATAAACATTTGGCATGGACCCTGAGGATATATAAATCTCTAGGGCATTAGCAATTAAAATTCTGAATGTATTTTATTTCTTGGAAAAACTATCTTGAAAGTCAAGTGGATATTTACTATTTATAAAAGGATTAATGTTTAAATGATAGAACTATTATAAAAAATTCTTTACCCATTTATTAATGAATGCCATATATAGATTTTCTTATTGATGAATAATACTTTGTTTGTAAGTATGTTGCCTGGCAGTAACTTAATAAGTCCTAACTTTTCCATAAATCTAACTTTAAAATGTGTAAATAGCTAAATCAGACCGGATGGTATGATATGGAAGTCCATTTGGGCTTCCATAAAATTTATCATAGGCTAGGTGTTTATAAACAAAAAAATGTTTATTCCTCATGGTTCTGGAGATAAGGCCAACATCCAAATGCCAGAAGATTCAGTGTCTGGTGAGGACTTTCTGCTTCACGGGTGGTGCCTCGGTGCTGTATCTGCACATGGTCTACTTTATAAGGGTGCTAATCTCATTCATGGTGAGAACGATGATCTAATCACCTCCTAAAGTCCCCACTTCCTAATATTTTTGAAATGGAAATTAGATTTCAATGTATGAATTTTGTGGGGACACAACATTTAAATTGTGGCATATGGATTTAACTAGAAGGGGTAATAATAATTAATATAGATATTGTGCCTGTTAAGTATCAGACACGTTCTAAGCATCTAATATTACCTTGAACAGTCCTCAAAATGCTCTTGTGCTAAAGATGTTGTCATTACCTCTCCTTTTCGTATAAGGAGTTTAAATTTAGAGAGGCTAAGTAACTTGTCCAGCTAACATCAAGGGCAAGTGTTGAAACCAGAAATTTAATCCAGGAAGTTTTGTTCTAGAACTTGTGATTTTAACCAGCTAATTTTTACTAAGATTTTTCAGATAGCATCTGGGAAGAGATTTTGTCAGTGTGTTTAGCAAATAATGAGGACTCATTTTTTAATTAAATTCATTTTTTTTTTAAAGAAATAAAGAGAGGTGCTGGAGCAGTGTTTACTGCACTTGCCTGGCATGCATGAGTACACAAGTTCAAACCCCAGCACCATGAACACAACGAAGTGTCCGAGGAATGAATGTCACATGAAAAACTAAATAAAAATTGCTTCTCTCTTTCTCTATCACTGTCTCTTCTTTCTAAAAGAAAAAAAAAAAGAAATAAAAAGAAATAGAAACAGAGTAGATGATATTCAGTTCAAGTACAGGTTATAATAGTGATGAAAAAGGGAGATTTTTGCTAGAGCAAAATTGAAATTACAAGGATCCTCACACCTGTAACTTTTGTTTCTGCCGAAACTTGAAAAGTGGGAATGGTAAAGAAATTGAGGCAGCTTTCAACACACCTAAGCAATTCTGAATTCTAGGTTCTCATTCTACTTCTATTAGGAGTCCACAGACGAGGAAAAACAGATTTTTCCCTTAGTCACAAATGTTCAAAATTCTAAACCATTTGATAAGTAAAGAAATTAGTAAATTATTTTCACAACATTTGGATGCAGTTCCTTTTGTTTTCAAAATACAGGGAAGAATGTGAACAAGCAATTCCCTGGGGTCCGATGCTGTTACTCATGAGAGCAAAAGTTTAAGATCTGAAGTTGCGATACTTTAAGGCTGAGCACTGCCTTAAGGCTGAGGGAAAGAAGTGTCTCAAATACTTTTCATTAGTTAATTTTTGTGTGTCTTTCTGACGCACACCTACGGGCCTTAAGGGAGGTCCCTGTTGCCTGAGAGGAAGGTCTATACTGATTACAACGAAATAGCCAGGAGTTAGCAAGTTCTATGGAGACAGGACAAAGCAATGAGCCTTGAAATCTAGGCAAATGGCTTTATGTACCACGAAGAAGAAAAAATTGGAAACCATTTTTTCTGTTTGACAAAAGAATATACTAGAAGTGGCGTAAAGTGCATTTGGTGTTAAATTGTATTAAGATTTTTCTTTAATATTTCTAATAATCCTTCAAATGATTAAAAGGATCATTTATTTGCGCAAAGATTAAATTACTTTTGTGGAACAAAATGTCCACTACAATTAATAAATAAGTAAGCAAGATTTCCTCATATTACGTAGCTATTTCATGATTGAACTAGAACTTGAAATTACCTGGTTTTTTTCAATGCTTATCATCTACCCACCATAATATGTCTTCCTGATATCTTTAATAGTGATGAAACAGTCAAGAAATGTTAGTCTATGCATGTGGAGGGAAACAACTTTATTTGGAATATGCATATTATAAATCCTTAACACCTTAAATTTTTCTACTAGTTATTATGCAAATATGTCACTATCTGCAGTTACTATTGTATCCACAATTTAACTAGCAAATGACTAACAAGTCCAGAATAACAAGCAGTTTAGTCAATATTATTTAACTAAAATGCACATCATATTTTTTGCAGTTTCTCTGATATCTTAAGTTCTTTACTACCATGTTATTGATGTAATTATATAAAAATAGAGTATATATAATGATTTCCTTGAAACTATCATCTGATTGGGAGAAGTTTAATTAGTATCTAGACTTTGTAAATGGCATCCAATAGAATAATAATATTTATTAGAAAAAAATTTTGTTCTTTACAATTTAAGCATAGTACATGTAAATAAAAAAATTCTGGAAGAAAAGAAAAGAGATTAAAAACATTTTCTGAAAACTTAAAGATGAATCCAAGCCTATTAAAACTAAATTATATATGTACACATGCACATACATATATATTCTACGTAGAGCATATCAATAAGGTATATAGTACTTATTTTTAATTAACATTAAGTGTAATGTGCTGTGCTTTTCACATATCTTTAAATAAATAAGATTTGATATTATACAGTAGTATAAAAGGAAAAAATGCTATACAGTTTCATTTATAATTCTGTAATTAGTGAAATACAACAAAGAATATATTATGTAAACACCTAGACATGTGGAATGAAATACTTTTGAGTATATACGTCAGTGTTTTCCATTGGATCTGACGGTGAAAGAGGAGTCCAGAGCACTTGAGAAATCCCCTGCTCCTCTCCGTGGTTCTGTGTTGGGTGAATACATGAAAAAGCCAAAAAAATAAAGTGATTGTCGTATGAGATGGTTACTTGAGGTAAATTAAAACGACACCATTTTAGAGTCTGTAATAAACTTCAGCACTCTCTACTTTACCTAAAGGCTTCTTTCAACTGACTCTACCCTCTTGCCGATTCACCTATAACCTTTTTCCTCTACTGCTATTATTCTGTTCAAGGCACAATGACCATCTCTCTATGCTCAATCATAATCATTTCTGCCTTAGAAAAAATCTATTTTTGCATATTTCTTGCACTAGAAGTTTTGCCCTGACATTTCCAAGACTGCCCTTCTATAAATTCCGAGCTCACATGTTAAATCTTCTGAGATGCCTTCTTTGGCCTACAAACCAAATTTATCATCACACTGACTTATGCATTAGTTAGTCTCACTGATTATATTTTTTAATAGCACTGAAGTTTTCCTTACCATTTGTTTAATATATTTGAGTCTCCTTGCTACCCATTCCCATTTGAATATAAGCTTAATGAAATCAGGGACCACACATGTCCCATTCTTCCCTTGATCAATAATGCCTGCAGCAGAGTCTAACATATAATACATGACTGATACAAAATATACTATTTGCATGTTCATAATATTTATGATTGATTTACTTTTTCAATCTTTATTCAGTGGTTCAGATAGAGGTTTACTTAGCTATTTTAAATTATTTTAATTTTCCATAGATTGGATGAACCATCCTTTCTTTCTCAGTCCTCAAGAAGACTTATAGAGTTGTTATTCATTCTAAGAATTATTAAATGTGCTTACAATACTGTTTGGTCATTTATTTAATTATATAATTCAAAAGTATGCCAAAATGTTTATGTACACAGTTTATAAGTAATGTTTATATCACTTTAATATGTTTGTAATGTTTGATACTTCTAGTAGAATTATAGTCAGTTTAAGGATTTTTTAAAACCAGAAATAACATCCTACTAATGACGACCAAATGAATATAGAAAACTTTTCATAATGACAAATCTACTATTTTCCTTGAAAATTTTAAATTTACTTAACCAAAATAATTCAAGTTGTGAAGTAATTCTATGATAAAGTTAGTATGGCAAAGATAATTTGAAATCCTTTTTTGTATTTAAATAGGAAAAAAAGAAAACAGCACACAAAAAAGGAAATGGTAATCCAAGCCAAAATAAATAAACTTGAAAAACTAGTTCAATATGTAAAACAGAAAGGGTCATAAAGTTATCATTTTTAAGAATATAAATCTAAAAGAAAATAATGAAAACCTTTCCCCTATTACATACCTGTTATGGTTTGGATGAAAGGTGTCACCAAAAAACTTGTGTGAGCCCATGCAGGAAGGCTGAGGTGATATGATTGGATTAGAGGGCCTTAACCCCATCAGTGAGTTAATGCCCTGATAGGGCTTGACTGGTAACTGTAGGCTGGTTGGGTGTATATTTTGCATCTGGTGTGGAGTCTCTCTCTCTGCTTCCTGGTAATGCCTTGACCTGCTTCCCTCCACCACCCTCTTCTGTAATAACCTTTAGCCTCACATTGAGCCCTGAGGAGTGGAGCCTGCTGTCTATGGACGGAAACTTCTAAAATTGTGAGCACCTAAATGATCTTTCCCTCTTAAAATTATTCTTATAGGATTCTTTAGTCACAACAGTGGGAATTCTGACTAAAACATAATCCATTTACTTAATTCAGTATCAATTACCCAATTTAAAAGAAAATAAAATTGTCTTAAATCAAATGTTATTAACTTGAAATGTACTGAAACTTTAAAAAGTATTGAATAAAAATATCATAATTTCATATAAAGCCACAAAGAAGATGAACAGTCTGCCTATTCTAATGTCTCCAGCTCTCTTCTCTGTCTCTGTCTCTTTCTTGTAGTATCTTTTATTGTTTATTTGAGAGGCTTCACAAATATTCTCAGGTGTTTATATAAGTTCATGCATACATACATGTGAATATGTAGTCATGCATCATTTATATTCATTTTATCAATATATATACATATGTGTATGCATATATATTCACAAACATTTCATTCAGTTGTATATAGAATTAACTATCATATGAAAAGATAGTTTTCAGTGAGTGACAAGTTTGCTGCTGAGATGTTGTGCATTGTTAGCGGAGTGCCTGGAACTTGGCAGATGAGAGGTGAGTGCTGCAACTTCAGATAGTGTTCGAACACTGTTGTTTCCTTGCATTTCTAGAAAACAGGGATAACTGTGGTAAGTACACAAAGTAACTCCAATTTATATTAAAATGAAAGAACATATTGTGAATACTTGTGCCATACCAAAAAATACCAAATGCCCCCAAAACATTCAAAATAATGCTGAACTCATTCAAAATTAAATAAGTGTCAATTAAAATAATAAATTTTAAGCATACCTATAAAATTGGTGACAAATGTGAAAACAATCATTTTTGAAAGGTGTGTAAAGGAACAAATACGCTTAGAATTGCTGCTAGAATTATGAATCAATACAACATTTGGAGAGCATTTGGCAATATCTTTCAAAGTTTAAAATACTTCATGCTCTTTTCATTCTATTTCTGAAAACATGTCTTAATGATGTACCCACTCAACAATGTAAACACATACATAAACATTGCTCATATTCATAAAATAATTTTCCCTTTTTAAAATTTGATTGAGGAGTTCTGTTGTACTTTTTAAAACTTACACTCCCATTAAAAGTTTTTTGTGCAGCCAGTTTTCATGTACTGACATGAAACGATATCCCACTCTTGATGTGTTATGTTTTTAATATGGGAAAAACAAGTAAAGAGCAATTTTGATTATAGGCTCATATCTATGCCAAAAAAGCAAAAAGCACTCCTTATTACTGTCTCCCTGTCCTTTCCTTTTCATACTATATTGTGGACATGGTGACTGAAGTGGAACAGATTTGCACCTGCAGCAATGAGAACACATGAAAGATGGTAGATTGAACAAGTGGAAGGAGACTAGTCCTAATGGCATTGTACAGTTACACTGTTAGTCCTGCACTGTATGTTTCTGGGTTTCTTGTAAATTGAGAAAAAGGTATTCCTACTTACAGTACTAATTCTCTAATTTTCGTGGTAGAAATGACTACTAAGCGAAGTCACTTGTGTTTGTTATTTGGCTAGATTTAATCAGTAAGTTAGTAAAAGTATATCCATTGCAAATGAAAGTCAAATTGCTAATAATGATTTTACTGTCTGTTAGAAAATCAAGGAAGAGTATATGAACTTTGCTTCTGTGTTAATGCATGAATGTTTGAGGTGAAATGATTCAATCCTGAAAGCTGTAATCTAATCAGTTCATCTTCCTTTAAATGGACTAAGGGTTGATAACTATAGGCAGGTGGGGCATGGCTCGAGGCAGTGGGTCACTGGAAGCTGCCTGGAAGAGCCCATCCTCCTGTGGCCCCTCACCCCTTCCTTCTCTCTCAGCTTTTTGCTTGCCATGACTGGAGCAGCCTTCCTCCACCATGACCTACGCCATGATGTTCTGCCCTACCTTGCACCCAGCCCAGAGCAATGAACTCAGCTGACCCTGAGCTAAATCTCCGAAACCATGTGCCAAAATAAACACTTCCTTCTCGAAGTTGTCCTTGTCAGGTATTTCGGTCACAGTGATGAAAAGCTGACTAACACAATATGCTATAGAAAATGATGTAACAGAAATATTTTGTTCATTAGAACCAAGACTCACTATTAAAATACCTTTGACTTATTTTCCTAATTGGTTGTGAAAGATCATTGATTTGGGGTTGCTAATGGTTTTTTTTTCCTGGTTATTTCAACTTGTTGTGACTAATATGCTAAGAGACAAATGGCTGTTCAGTGTTCATGCTTCTTTGTATTAATGCTACTTATTATATAGATTCTGCATTATATAGTGCTAATTATTCTAAAATGTCAAAAGCCTGAAAATATATACTAATTTAAATCAATTTTATTAAGAGTTCATTATAAAAGCAATAATGAAAGTCTAACCCAAGCAAGTTTGGATCAATTTTGAATGACTGAGGTTACCTTTCTAAGAATCATCTCAACTGTTAAAAAAAATCAATTCTTAAGCATAGAAATTTATTGTAAAATATTATCGTGTTCATTAGATTGCACTGTTTTAATTATAGTTTGTACTGAATTTCAATTCCCTAAATCCTCCAACTTCCTTAAGCTCAACTGGAAACTGGAAAAAGACATTCTTTTTTATCTTCTATTAGTACATTATACCTATACATAATATTGAGGTTGATTTTGATGTAATTATACAAGCGTAGACTATGGTTCCAATTCAATCCCCAGCACTTTCCCTTTCCTTCCACTCTTCTCTCTGACCCTGTTGTTTTCCTATACTCTTTCAACTATTTATTTGTAGTCTTTTAAAATTAATACATTATAGATACACATAAAGTTGGAATTTACTGTGGTATATTCATATGTACACATAAGGTAACTTTTATTTTGTTCCGCTGTTCCCCCTTTTCCTGTCTTGCCTCTCTCTCTCAATCCCTGTCCTCTATTTCACTTATCTCTCTTCTGTCTTCATGGAATTCTTATTCCACAACCCCTACTCTTTGTTTTTTCTTTATTTTTGTCTAGCTTCTTCATATGAGAGAAAATATTTGACTCTTGACTTTCTGGGTCTGACTTATTTCACTTAGCATGATGTTCTGCTTTCAGAATTTTACCATTTTACTCTTCCCTTGAAAATTTAAATGCCTCCTAAAACCTTAATCTAAACTGAAAAGAAAAATACCGATAAGAATGATGGCAGATTAGTTATAAGGGAAATGCAAATCAAAACTTCCATGAGATACCACCTCACTCCTGTTAGAGTGGCAAAAATGAAGAATACAAACAA
>PVKS010025398.1:0-29916 GCA_004027875.1 Aplodontia rufa
AGCTACAAAAACACCAACAGCCCAATTGATAAATGGGCCAAAGAGCTAAATAGAGACTTCTCACCAGAGGACATTGATCAAGCCAATGAATACATGAGAAAATGCTCTAAATCACTAGTAATCAGAGAAATGCAAATGAAAACCACATTAAGATATTGCCTTACACCAGTCAGAATGGCAAAGATGAAGAAAATAAACAACAATAGATGCTGGAGGGGATGTGGAGATAAAGGCACACTAACACACTGTTGGTGGAGTTGCAAACTGGTACAGCCCCTTTGGAAAGCAGTATGGAGAATCCTTAAAAAATTAGGGATGACTCCACCATACGACCCTGCTATTCCACTCCTGGGAATCTTTCCAGGGGATTTAGAAACAGCACATTACAGTGACACAGCAATATCGATGTTCATAGCAGCACAATTTACTATTGCTAGGCTATGGAAACAACCCAGGTGTCCCTCACTGGAAGAATGGTTTCAAAAACTGTGGTACATTTATACCATGGAATATTACACAGCAATTAGAAACAATGATATTGCAGCCTTCGAAGGTAAATGGATGGCTATGGAAGAGATCATGCTAAGTAAAATCAGCTTAACCCAGAGATCTAAGGGTCGATTGTCTCCACTCATCTGTGGAGGTGGGGACTATACCCTGGACAATGAGAAAGTTGGTCTAGTAGCATGAGTTAAATCCAGATAAGATGTAAAGCTTTATAATCTAATACTTTTTTAGAGTTATAATGGGAAGGGGAAGGGAGGGATAAGGAAGGGTAATTGGGGGGGCAATCCTGGGGATAATTGCAATATCCAGAATATATGCATATTTTATACACATTTTATATTATTTTGTTAAAATCTTGTAAGGTTGCTCAAAATAAAAAATTTAAAGAAAAAACAAAAAAGAAAAAGAAAATGTGGAGTTAGTCTGCTCAAGAACAAGAGACAGAAACAATGCGCAGAGCTGGGTCCCTTCAATCCCCTCTTGTAAAAGTAGCCTAGACCAGCTGATGAACAGCTGATGGACAACTGATGGACACCTGATGCCCAGATGAGAGTGAGCCTGGCCAAGGTCAGCATCACCAAGCTATGCTCAGCTCTCTTCATAGGTGTGAAAGAAACATGCCACCAGGGATTTGGCACTTATCCCTCATAACAGAGGTGCTATAATAACTCAAACAGGAACAACTTTGACCTAATCCATTATTTCACACAGACTCAACTGGTAAAATTCACATGAGATTCAAATTCATATTTCAGCTCCTTGTCTAAAAGCTGTTCAACTATTAGCAAATCATACCTCTCTTTCAGTTATCCTCTGTACAATAAGGTTACTTTTCTATTTACTTTGATTGATATATAAAAGTATCATCCAAAATTTTTAGTATCATGATAAATCTTGACCAGCTAGAAAAACTTGGTTAAAAACATCATTTGGAAAAGTTGTAGAATTAGAATATTTGCGAGCAAGAAATTTATTGCTTGGTACATTGCATGTGCTCAGATAATGAGCAAATGAATCACTACTCTTTAATGTTTCCAGGTCAATGAGAGTTAGCATTATAGGATTAAGAGAGGGCATTATTATCATCCTGACAGCTGGAGTTTTAACACATAAGGGTAAACTGAGAAAAATCAGCAACCAGTTCACTTGGGAGATCATTTTGCTGCAGAGAAATGTGGATGAATTTGGAAGAAACAGCAAACATAAATCTTAGTTTCTTCAGAGAAATAATTTTTGATAGGAAGAGACTCCACATACATAAGGGTTGGGTGGAGTGCAAATTACAACTGTACATTGTTGCAATTTAAATAGCAGATTGAAATTTACAAGATCTGTTACAATTTGAACAGCACAGTTAAAGTTCCTGGCATACATAATTATAGTAGGCCCCTCTTACTCAGTTTCACTTTCCCTGATTTCAGTTACCAGTGATTGTTTGTCATCTGAAAATATCATAAGTTTTAAAAGCCATTCTGAATAGCATGATGAAGTCTCCCAACCCTCTCTGCCATGGACATGAATCATTCCATTGTCCAGAGTATCCACTCTGTGTGCACTGCATGCTCATTATTAGTTGTCTCAGTTATCAGATCAACTGTTGCAGTATCTCAGGGCTGTGTTCAGGGAACCCTTGCACGGTAACTGAATTCTGTGTCGCACTGCCTATATCATTCATCTCACTTCAGCGCCTCACTTAAGCATTGTTTCAACCCACAGCATGACAAGAAGGATGACTAGAGTACAATATTTTAAGAAAGAGAGAGCTCACAATCACATACTTTTAGTACAGTATTTTGTTCTAATAATTCTGTTTTATTATTAATGTCATTCCCTTACTATGCCTGATTTACAAATGAAACTTTTCATGAGTGTATGTGGATAGGAAAGAAATATACATAGAACTTGGTACAATCTGCAGCTTGAGGCATGCACTTAGGGTCCTAGAACATATCTGTCACAGATAAGAAAAATAACTGTACACACTATTAGTGGTATTTGATACTCAGTGATACTATACCATTTGCAATTATAGTGTCTTCTATATTTTTTCCTCTATACATTTAAACCCCCACTGAAAAATAGCCAGTGATGGGCTGGAGCAGTGGCTCGGTGGTTACAGCGCTTGACCTGCATGCACGAGCACATGAGTTCAAACCCCAACACCACATACACAATGAAGTCTCAGGGCAGTGAAGGCCACATGAAAAACTAAATAAAAATTGTAATTGTTTCTCTCTTTCTCTCTCTTGCTCACTGTTCCTCTCTCTTAAAAAAAATAGCCAGTGTTAGACCCATAATAGTCAAAATAATCTAAATGAAAAAAAGGAAATACTGGAGGCATCCTAACACAGGACTTCAAATCATACTCCAGTGCTATAGTAAGTAATAGAAGTTGCATGGTACTAGCATTAAAACAGACACTTAGACCAATGGTACAGAATAGAAGGCACAGAGGCAAATCTACACATCTACAGTCATCTGATCCTCGAAAAAGGTGCTAAAAACATACATTGGAGAAAAACTAGCCTTTTAAAAAATGGTTTAAGGAAAATGGTTATCCATATGCAAAAAAGAAAAAATGAGACTAGACCGTTATCTCTCATCCTACTCAAAAATTGACTCAAATGGATCAAAGACCCAGGAATTAGACCAGAAACTATGCAACTCCAAGAAGGAAATATGGTCAACACTAAAACACATAGCCACAGGCAATAACTTTCTCAATAGGACCCCTAAGTCTCAAGCAATAAAACCAAGAGTTAATAAATGGGATGGCATTAAATTAAAAAGCTTCTGCACAGCAAGGGAAACTATTAGGAATGTGAAAAGAGAGGAACTACAGAATGGGAGACAATTTTTGCTAGCTATCATTCTGAAAGAGGATTAATACCTAGACTACATAAAGAACTCAAAAAACTTAATAACAAAAACCCAAATAATCCAATTAACAAATGGGCAAAAAAGTTAATCAGACACTTCTCAAAAGAAGTAATACAAATGGCCAACAAATACATGAAAAAATTCAATTTCAATAGCAATTTAGGGAAATGCAAATCAAAACTACACTGAGATTTCATCTCACACCAGTGACAATGGCAATCATCAAAAATTTAAAAAGTAATAAATATTGCAGAGGATTTGGAGAAAAGGAACACTTTTACACTATTGGTGGGAATGTACAACCATTATAGCAATAAGTACGGAGATCTCAAAAGACTAGGCACAGAAGTACCATTGGACCCAGTTATACCACTCATTTGGGTATTTATCCTAAAAATTAATATCATCATACTATTGTGACACATACATTCCCATGTTTATAGCAGCACAATTCACAATATCTAAAACGTGGAGCCAGTTTAGGTGTGCATCAATGGATTAATGAATAAAAATAATGTGGTATATGTACATAAATTAAATTATGTCATTTGCAGGAAAATGATTGGAACTTAAGACCATTATGTTAAATGAAATAAGTCAAACTCAGAAGGTCAAGGGTCATATTTTTTCTCATATGTGGAAGATAGAAAGAAAAAAGAAAAAAAACGGTGGAGAGAACAGGGATTTCATGAAAATCAAAAGAAGATCAATAGAGAAAGGATATCAGATGGTAGAAAAGAGAGCAGAGGAAGGGGAGAGTGTTAGGGAGTGATGTTGGTTTGGAGTATATGTAACAAGAATCCATTATTATGTAAAACTATGTTGCACCAATAAAAAAAATTGTGTGAAAAATAGCCATATTATCCCCTTGTTTCTTTCCAGACTTTTCCCAAGCCTTTTAACTTTCATAGCTATGATCATATTATTTTGTTTTATAAGATGTTCTACATAAATAAGATCATGAGCTTACCCTCACCTTAAAATTGATCTTTTATATTTAAAATGAGGCTTACAGACATTTTCACATCAGAAGTTATAAATGTACCTCATTCCTTTGAATAGTTAACCAGTATTTTGTAGAATCTATTGTTCTTTCCTCTTTTCAATTCAGAAATAATTTATTACACATGTAGTAAGCACCAGGCACTGTTCTAGATGATGAAAATAAAAAAAAATAAAAAAACAAATGTCATATCCTCAAGGGTTTATTTTGGAGGAAGTAGGAAACAGATAATAAACAAGCACATAATGTAATTTCTAATCATGATCATTGCCTTGAAGTTATTAAAGCTGAACCAGAGAATAGGAACCCTACACAATTTGTGGGGTTATTTGGAAGGCAGCTCTGCTCAACTCCGTACCACCAAAGTTGTATGATTATGGAGTCAATTGGGAAAGGGAACCCGAGGTGGCTCTGTTTTGAGGTGACTTGAACAAAACATGGATGATGTCATGGAGAGTGAGATGCTACCTTCCCAGGGCAGAACATATGGAATGGTGGGAAGAGCTCTCAGAGGCTCCCCGCCATGCACCACGCACTCTATAAGGACTGTGTATTTGTTTTTGTACTCCTTACCATGCCTCCGAGGTGAGAATATCCCCTCTTTTACAAATGAGGTGACCTAAGCTCACCAGGTGATTTGCTCAGCACAGCCTGCGAGTGAAGGAGCTAACACTGAAACCCTGCAGGCTGTTTCCAGCCCTGGTGTTCAGCATTGACACCCTATACTGCCTCCAGCCTTAAGTGAGATCCACACTGGCTTGGTCAAGGTTACTGTTTGGACCACACTTAGCAGGAGCAATTTCTCTAGGAAGGACTATTTTAATGTATACAAATCTCCCAAAATATTTATCACCACTCTCTCTTTTCCTCCTCTCCTACTGACCAGCAGTGATTCCATGCTGACAAACAAGTAGCCTTCCTTGGAAGAAATCAAAAGAGCTGTTTTATTTTAAAGCAAATAACCTTTCTTTAGCATCCTCAGGATGCCTTCTAATTTGTCAAATATAGTGAGTAAAGTTTAAACTGCCATGTGTTACATCAGGGGGATAAGATTCGGTTTTGCAGCCATCAACCAGGTTTCTGACCTCAGGGTACAAAATTCATAAATTGATTGGTTCTTGACCAAATTTTACATCTAGGTGGTTGGAAGATGTCAGTAAAGTTTTAGGGGTCCTTGCTTCAAAGCACTGCCACTACATACATAAGCAGATGTCTGAAATCCCCACATACTTAAGAGATTGTCCCTTACCTAGAAGACCTAGAAGATCTAACAGAGTACAATGATTTTAATATTTGTTCTTCTGAGACAGGCCTGCACGAGACTCATAGAGGAAAATAGAAATGTGTTTCTGGTGAGCCACTCTCTAGGAGGTAATGACAACTAGTACCATGTCATTTAGGAGCTCTATTTATAAGCAGACCAGGATTAGAGTCATGAAGTCAAAATGGCCCTAGCCCGGCCTCTGTAGGGAGCTGGAATCCCTCTCAGAAGTTGCCAAATTAGTGCAAGCTTTTGTATGGACAGAATTCTCTCTCCTAAATACATAATAATAAAAAACATCTCTGCTGATGGTCTTTCTCTGACGATGTCCCCTTGTTTCCACAACCACTACTGGTTTGATCTCCTCAACAATTTTGTCTCTACTTCCTTTATGATAAGCATAACACTTATCATAATCTTTCATGATAAGTTGAAACGAAATCTTTCATTTCACTGTTGTAAATGTTGCCTTGATTATTTCTCGAAAAATTTTATGGTTACAGAAATCCCTGTATGGTGGATAACCAGAAGTGAAACTGATCAAACAAAAGACTTGTACATTGCTGTTCAAATTAATAACACCAAATTCATTTTGATAAAAACTTTGCCAACTTCCAATCAAATCACCAATACACAACCTTCCCTCTAGCTTCAGATAGATGCAAATAGTATGCACAAAGTACTACTGAATATAAGCACACAAAGGCTTATATCCATGGCTACTAGTTATTATCCACTACTATTTACTAATCTGTAAATTGTTTGAATATATTTTGCCCATTTTATTATTTAGCACTCATTAAAACTCTTACAAAACCAATAAGTCATGATACCCTTATCAGATAATCATGATGGACTATATTTTCATTATTTTTATGGTTATTACTACATCAGAAATAACCTAACAACTATTTTGCCTTTTTATCTATCTGGAAAAAAAATCAAATCACCAAACACCTTTGGTACTCATCAACAGATAAGAATCCTGGGTCCCAGCACTCTAAATCAGCTAAATTGTACTAAAATTATAACTGTAAGGATGTGCTATTCTGTGTGTTCAGGAAGTATTTAGCTCTAATTGTTAATGTTTTTGAAGTTTCCCCATTCTTTCTTGAGTTCCTTGGTTGTTTACTCTCAGGAAAGAAACAAACAAAAAAAATAACAAAACAAAGAACAATTTCCTGTTTCTAAGTGAAGTGGCTTAAAAAGACATCTTGGACATCAAATAGCTCTTACAAAACATTTTGATGAGCTAAGTGTAAACGATTCTGAAACATATGGATTAAATTTCCCTAGGAATCACTTGGGCTTAAAAATTAAGGGAAAAACACTCAACCAAACTAGATTTTGTGTTTGCCAACTCCAAGGCATTTGGTAAATAGTTCAAGACAAATGACAAATCACAATTATGGCCAAATTGGCTCTTCTTTAATAAAAGGATGTGTACAAGCCCTTTTATAAGCTTTACTCTGTCCTATTCTCCTGTAATAAGCACAAGAACTCCAAATTCTCTAACTCTGGACCTTTTTAGTAGTATTAAGACTAGCTTAATGGGATTATTAGTTATAGTAGGGATTAAGTAACTATAACTTATAGTAAGGGTTATCGTTTTTCTTTAGAGAATAGAATTCAGGGTCACTTTCTCTGACCAACAGGTCCACCACCCTATTTCTTAAATATAATTAAACCTTGCTGGCTGAAGCTTTACTGATTCCATTGAAATGCATTGAATTTCACCTGACCTCTTACAGCAGTTCTAAATAGTTGAAATGTCATTTATTTCCCACTTTTTTCTAAATCCACAAAGTGATTTAAACATTTGTCACACTTCACAGCTGAGTCACTCTGCTGAGGACTTTTCGTTACACTCAAGGAAGAATGTGTAAAGAAGAACTGGATCTCCTAGTGCTGTATCCCAAGGAGGCAATGTCCCTTCTTCCTGCAGAGACTCTTCCCAGCCAAGAGATTAGTAGAGCCCAAGATCAGCTTAATGTTTGCTTTGTTTTTGTTTAAGAGAGAGAGGGACAGTGAAAGAGAGAAACAGAAAGAGAGAATCAATTTTATTTAGTTTTTTGTCTGTTTTTCGTTTCTCCAATACTTTGTTGCGTATGTGGTGCTGAGGTTTGAACTCCGGTCCTCGTGCTTGCAAAGCAAGTGCCTTTACCGCTGAGCCACCGGACCAGCCCAAGATGTGTTGTTCACAGGTAATGTAGTGTATCACAAGGGACTCTGTGAAAGTCAAGAACACACCAATTATTAAATTTAATGTTAGCTTTAAGAGGTGATAGAGTGGGACCATAGCAGCACAGTTGCAGAGGCACAGGCTACCCTATGGAGATGCCCAGGCAGATAAACAAGAGGGTGATTGTTTGTACTGAGTATTTCTTTAGAAATTGATTCAACTCACATGAACATTTCCTTCAAAATATATCTTATAAATGATACTTTCCCTAAATACTCAAGAGAAACTGCTGATCGCTGTGTGCTAATATTTTCTCAACTCACACTCATTATATCTAAATCACAGTGCCTTGCTTACTCCCCAAAATCAGCACCACTTCTTTCTCTTCAAACTGTCTTCCTCCTCTAAGGAACATGGAACAGTGGAAAGGATGTGAGTTTAGGATCAGAGATCCTGAGTTCCTGTTCTGGCTCTGTTTTAGCTGTGCATCCTTGGGCAAGTGACAACTTCCATGATTCTCATTTACTACTTTTGAAAAAATAAAGAAAGGAACATAAGCACTATCCTTACCTACACAGTGAAATATAAATGTTGTTCCTATACTTCTATACTTATGTTTTTTTTTTCAGTTTTGATAATGATAACACTTTTGCCCAGTGACCTAAACTTCTATTGTTGTCTTTTCTCCTTTGAATTCACATCTTCTCACTCCTGCAGCCGTTGGAAGTTACCACTATTACCTTTTCTCAATTGGTCCTTCATACCAGGTATAGGTAAATCTTTCACAACACACACACGCACACACACACACAATAATAGCTACACAAGGTTATAGATCTATTAACTAGTGTGATTTAAAAATTTCTTAATGTATACATATATCAAAATATCATGCTGGGTACCATACATACTTATAATTTATATTTATCAAATAAAAAGGTGAATTATAACTGTCTGAAGCATAATTTTGAAGAAAGAACACATCTATTTATGAACTTTTTGGCTCCCTGTGATTTCAGATCTTTTAATTTGGTAATCTTGACTAGAGATAAAAGAGGTATATTTTGATACAGGTCTGTACGAGTACACACATGAGCACATGCACACACATTAACTTATTTGTAAAACAACAACAAAGAGTTTTTAAATATTCTCCTAAGATTACAGTTTCAGAAACCTGTAGCAATGACAATTATTTGCCAGGCACGTTGGTGCATGCCTGTAATCCCAGTAACTCAAGAGGATGGCAAGGTTGAGGCCAACTTCAGCGATTTAGTAAGAACCTGTCTCAAAATAAAAAATAAAAAAAGCTCAGGAGTAAAATGCCCCAGGATTCCATCCCCAGGACCACAAACAAACAAACAATTTTTTGAACTCCTTAGAAATATTTACCAGTTCCCAAAACAATCAATATTTAGGAACCAAATATATGTATCAAGATAATAAACTCTGAAGATATAATTAGTGAACATTGCGCCCATAGAGCTTACACATAGATAATGGAAGATAATAATCTAATAAATATATAAATAAATACAGATTTCAATAAAAGTTAGTAACATCAGTATTTGAAAGATCATCATAGGGAAATTTGATGTAGTCAGGCACAGCAGACACATCTCAGGACAAGTAATGGTTGAGGTGAGGTACATGACTGCAGGCAAAGCTAAACAGTATATTCGTTTTAGGAATGAGTGATGAGAATGGGGAAAATAATTTCTAACATACAGACTAGCATGCACGAAGGCCCTAGGCAACAATGAGAAGTTTGAGAAAACATAAGAAGTATCACTGAAGCCCACCCAGTGAGAAAATCTTTGGCATAAAAACTGGCTGATTATGAAATCTTGGTTTTAGATCAATGAAGACTCACAAGTATTCTAACTGGTAGAAAAACAAAAGCTGTATCACACAGGATCTAATTGGTTACTAGAATTATTGGAGGTACAGGATTGTGTGGCTTTAAATGCCACTCAATTAATAAAGATTCAACAGGGGAAATTTCAGAGAAAATCACATGAATTCTACCACTGATTGTTTAATACCCACCAGAGAATGAACACCAAAACCTCCAGTGCAACTAATCCCAAAGCAAACACCTTTCCACCTTCATTAGCAGAAGAATTCACAGCCTTACTATACTCTCTCACATGTTCCAATAGTAGGGAAAAAAGGTCTGCTTGAAGGGAGTCAGTCAGCCACACATATGTATACCAGTGGCACCGGAGCATGGGGAAGGTTTGTTTGAATTTTACCAGGAGAAGGCAGAGTTGAGATGACAAAAAAAATAATTACAATGGCAACAGGAGGAAGTGATCAAAAGGTTGGAGACATCAAAAAGTGACAGAGGGGGCTGGAACAGTGGCTTGGTAGTTACGGTGCTTGCCTGGCATGCACAAGTACACAAGTTTGAACCCCAGCACTACATACACAACAGAGAATGAAGAATGAAGGTCACATGAAAACCTAAGTAAAAATTGTTTCTCTCTCTCTCTCTCTCTCTCTCTCTCACTGTCCCTTCTTTCTTAAAAAAGAAAAGAAAAGAAAAGTGACAGATGTCTACAGAGACGGAGTCTGGCTGCAGATAGAGACTTGTGAGTCATGGACACTGTTATTGTAATTATAGCAGAGGACAGTGATGAGAACCGGTGAGATCATCAGTGGAGGAAGGTAGAACATTCTTTCTGTAGACATTTGACAGGCAGTGTGTCAAGTCCTGTGGGTTAACAGTTCATATTTAAATGTGAAAATCAGAATCGGCTTCCAAGAAAAAAAACTACAACCTCATACAGTCAGGTTACAATTAAATCTTGTATGGGATATCACAGAAGATAAATGCACAGCATTGTTTAGGCAGAGAGCACTCATACTCAAAGGAACCCCAAGGGGACCCAGCTCTATATCTTCCTATTCATCCATCCAGCTACCAACGAGAGATCAGCCCTCGTATAATCCATTAGCATTTCACCTTCAACATTTATTTGCCTCCTTCCTTTCCCCTTTTGTTCCTCATTTTGCATTTACTGTCATGATCAACTGCCTGATTCTTTGTCCAAACTAAAAATCCAAAAATCACACTTAGTCCTTTCCACCTACAACCATCATCTTTGATCAGCCAGAAGAGAATTTAAATTCCACCACAGTGACCTGGAAACTCTCCTTAACCCTGGATCAGCCACTCGCCCCACACCGTATACACAGTCTGGGAAGAAGCCCCCTGGAGGGTGTCTGAGCAACACAATCTCCCCTATCTCTGGTGCAAGGGTCCACAAACTTTGTGGTAAAAAAAAGGCAAAAAAAAAAAAAAAGTAAATAATTTAAGCCTTGCAGGCCAAATATCTCTGCTACAAGTCTACAAGTATTGAACTCTGCACTTGCAGTAAGACATCAGACCTGGAAGTCTTTAAATGAATGAGTGTGCTTGTGTTCCAATAAAACTTTTAAAGTTTGCCGACCCCTTACTCAACTCTAGAAAGAATATCTCAGAAAGGGCTGAGGATTCAGTTAGAAGCAATGTGCTTCCCTAGCATGTGTGCGGCCCTGGGCTCTATCCTCAGTACTATAAAAAAAGGAATGATAGAAAGTAGAAAGAAAGATCAGAGCTGTCATCCAGAAAACAAAGTGACTTCCATGACTTTGCTTTTCCCAGTTCCTGTGGCAGAAGGTCCATAGGCCATTGCTCTTTATGATTTGTCACTAAACTGTTCTGATTTTTCCTTCTGTATCCTCCATGTGGAATCCAGCTGTCCTGAATGATTTTATCTTTCTGTGCCTTTACATGCCCCATTCCTTCCTTCCTCCTATTCTTTTTCTGAAAAAAAAAATCCTATCCATCCTTCTAGATCCTGTTAACTGGGAGTGCTCTTTGTCATAGCAAGACTCTCATTATTATTCTCCAGAATTCTATACCAGAATTCATTGGAGTTTGGTACTGTGATTATCACCTTAAACCTGTGTCTTCCACTAGGTAAATATTGACTCACAACACTTAATACAGTACCTACCAACCGTTAACTGAAAAACTTAATGATACATACAACATATTAAAATGAAAGAGTGACTGAGAGAGTGGCCAGAACAGAGAGAAAGGATACAGACAATTCTTTTGAAAATTTGAGAAGTCTAAAAAAAAGAAAAAAAATGTGGAGGACAAATGCTATGTATTCACAATCATGATATAAGACTATCTGTGAGTCTGGGGTGATGCATGTGCAAGGCCTCTATTCTATCACTAGCAACACACACACACACATACACACACACACACACACGGTTGCTGTAATAAGTTTATCAAAAAAATTATGGAAATTTCCCTCAATTTCAGGAATTAAGAGAAATGCCAATCTCTGTATAATACTACAAGATTTTTTTTGTTTTTGTTTTTGTTTTTCATTCTCTCTCTCTCTCTCTCCTCTGCACACTTTGGGCTTAGTGATAATGCAACTCACATTTTTATCTTAAAAGAATACTGTCAAAGCAACCAAGCTTTAACTCAGGATAAGAAATCTAGAGTTTAAAACTTCTAGCACAGGAGACAAGGGAGTTTTCACAAAAGGGTCCACATCTCAGGCTTCTCTTGAAATCCTGTCAAGCAGAAAATTCTGAGTAGGCTATACTCAGAGCTGTCTTCATGAAGAATTACGTGAGGCTGTTATTTCATACTCCTTTTTCAAGGTACACCACAAACCCCAACCTGGTTTCAAATGAAGGAGTGCTGCCAGTTTAAAAGAACACATGCCACAAGCCAGAACAATTTAATATTCAATATGAATGAAAAGATTTATTGGTGTGTGGACATCAGACTTGTCTTTTTAAGTCTCAGGGTGACTCCATGGGTCTGGCATAGGATTAGGCCATTTCACAGTTGTCAGTACTGGTGACATGTTGGAAAGAAGGGATGCTGGGAATTTAACATTTATTACTTAGCCAATGGTAACGTATCTGTACAAAACCAATCAAATGCTTCTGGGCTTGGGCAATAAGGGCAACATTTCTTTCAAAGGTCTATATTTGGACTATTTTTCTCCTATAAAAATATGTAGTCTCTAGAGAGGACACTGTTGGTACCCTGCCCAAAACCTCTTGAGATGTTTTGCACCCTCCCTCTACATGTTGTTTGCATTACATGCTAAAGGTTCACAGTTGCCATCTTGTTTAGAGTCCCTGCTGGCTGAAAAGGAGCCTCTTTGCCAGGCAGATCTTATGCATGCATGGCCAGCAATCTTGTCTCAAGTTGGACCAGAGCTGTGGAGCAGTAGTTGAAGCTCCAGAATTCCCTTGGGGATCATGTTAAGGGCAGATCTCACATAAGAACACAAATCCCCTCCCAGGCCCCACCTGCCTCCCTCACTCTTTTCCTGAGTCCTTCTTAAATAAATCACATGCACCTGGAGTACTATCCTAGGCTACTCTTGAGAACTTTCAACCTAGGACAGTTGTAGAAAAAGTGAGTAATTCCATGAGAAAACCCGGAAGAGCAGGGATCATTAGCACATCCTAGTCCACAGTGAAACTCATGAGAAAATAGAGCTATCCTGTGAAGAAATGAACCCATTTATGTTTGAGAACAGTCATTCATCAATGTTATTTGTCATTAAGAGCTCATTAATCTTTGGGCTTTTAAACTAAACATTGAATTTTCACAATTAAGTTTAAATTGCTATATCAAATAAACACACACACACACACAAAATCATGAGGATTTAGGTTTTTGGAACTCTTTCTTTTTTCTCCTGTTTTTAAAAGACACATCCCTACACTGGCTCACAAAAAGAGACCAAACCCCCTCAGCACACATGCACCCTTAAAAAATGCTGAAGTGCCAAATTATCCAGCTTCTTATTACTTACACAATCTTATAGTGATTAAGTAATTTTTAAATACTCCAGGTTATCTCCCTGTATTGAAAGAATCCTTACAAATAAGAGAGAAACTGTGTTTCCTGTCAAAACTTTGAGTATACTTAGGGTCTAATGGAGTTTCTTTGTTTCTTGGGAAAACCTTTCACCCTCAGACCAGCTGCTAAAGTTGAACACCACAAATGTTTCTTTCAAAGCAATTCTGAAAAAACCGTATGTTGGAATCTAAATTTCTTAAACTTTACACACAAGATCAGAGCTCCACATCTTAATAGCCATATAACTCTATAAAGAATTATCCCTGATTTCTCTGATAGATCATCACCAGAGAAAGAACGAAAAAAGACTTCATGAAAGCATTCCACCTGTATTGCTGGCAGATGACTTATAAATGTCACACAGACGCTGACATGGGCCTACTACTGGCTCATAGAAGAAGCATTAAATAAACGGCTGGACATCTGCTGGTAAATACACAGCAAACAAAAAATGCAATCCAGAGCCAAACATGTGCACAGTATGGGCCCCATCTCTGCTCATAAACCAAGCAATGTGTTCTGCTAATCATTAGCAGAGTTATTGATTTTAGATGTGTATCACACAGCTATAATTTTGTCAGAGAGTAGACCACATAAGTTGTTCTTTTTCTGGTTGTTTCATTTTGTCTTATTCCAAGAGTCCGTAAATTGACGACCGGGACAAAAATTATAATTGACATCATCTGTGGGAAATATTTCATAAAACAACAGGCCCAGATGTAGGATTAAAGCCATGTGGTAGTAAAATACACCACTGAAAAGGGGCCAGGTTCCATGATTTCTTACGAAAACAGATGTGCTCTTACTCCCTCTGCTTGTTTTTCAATGCTAACTCCAAATAATTCCACTCTCCAACCTTCCTCTCTCTCTCTCTCTCTCTCTCTTTTCACAATTGCACTGGAGAGAGTTCATAAATGGATTACAGATGCAGGCTTGTACTTCAAAATCCTAACTGTCACAATCTCTGAAATAAAATAAATGAAACATTTGGGGAAATTACATTGAACTATGGTAAAGGTAATGAAGATTATGCAAACATGTGCGGTTGGCATTTGTCTAGCATCTTTGGCATGCCCATTTGATCTCCTAGATAATGCAAGCTGGGGACCAGAGGATAGGAAGTAACTCAACAAGTGTGCAGAGAAACAGCAAGAAATTGACTCCTTCTGAAAGACTCAGTTCTGAAGGGAAAAGTTTTATCTTTGTAGTTTGAACAACTTGGTGGTAAACTTCTTGTGTACTTTCTATTTTCCTTGAGTTGAAATTTAAAGAAAGGGTACAGGAAAAGAGCCCACTGTACCTGTACTCTATTGGTTCAAGTCTTTCTGTTTATACAATGACTCTACAATTTCCCTTTGGAATTGTTGGAAACCACAAGAGAGGGATCCTAGAGTACCAACCAACACAGGAGATATTGTTTGACAACTTATCTGTAAGTGCTGTGAGGAACTGCACACACCACATTTCTGCTAAAAAAAAAAAAAAACCTCCCTGCCATATGAAATCCATTGAAATATCACTGATTATAATTAATTAATTCTGCATTTGTGCTACATCTCAGCCTCGACCTTCAGTAATGTGACAAGATGGTTTAGTGTTAGAAGGCTATAATAATTGTAAAGGGAACTAAATTTCCATAAGTATCACTGCTAAGATTTCAGCAGAAATACCACACTTTCCAACTCTCTTCTTTGTACCCCTCAAATGCTCGAGAAAAGAGTACATACATGTGTGTAGAACTAGAAGAGGCCTTACCCCAACTTCCCTGACTTTTTTTCTTCAGTCTGTCTTTTTGGGGTTGAATGAGGACTAGAACTCAAAGGACCAACCTGACTCCAGAAAACTAGAGCAGAACAATATCTCAAAAAGCTAATTTCAATGCCATCTTTTCAGCATCCTCCTTCCTGTGAGTTCCTTGGGTGCCTGGTTCAGAGGAACATTTTTGCTCTCTGTAAGAATCCATTAAAGAAGACATGAAAAGGATGTAGTTGTGTAAGATGGAGTACAGATGAGGAATAAGGAGAAAAGGTAGGATTTATGATTCTTCCTCAGTCATCCAAAAAAACTCAGAACATTTTTCATGAGTCTTAATGGTTCTTTCACTTTATTACAGAAATAAAAGCTGAAAAACATTAAATGATCAATTCATCCCAAAGTAAGCTGAGTGCCTTACCTATACGGTGGCTGAAAAAAAAAACACAGATCACCTGATTGGCAACATAGTGATGCTTTCATATTTTAACATGTTTAATTCTCAAAACACCAAAAACATGAGCAACATATTACTACAGGCTTCACAAATGAAGAAACTGAAGTCAAGAAAAAGCAAATCCTTTGCCTAACATCGCATGAAGAAAAACCGAAAGAGCCACTTCTGATGGATATGCAAATCTATCTCTACCCTGGTAGGTTTAACTCCAGATCCACATTCTCACCTTTATCCAAGCACCGCTTCTCAGCTTTGATGCTAGCTGCTTCTGTTAGTACAGGTCATTAAGATAGCAAATTATCCACAAACCTCAAATGGGAGAGGCTCTACACGCAATAGTGCTTAGGCGTTATCTTTTTGAGTGAAATTCTGTTGGAGTTTGTGCTGAAAGTACATGTTTTAATTCTTAAAATTTATTCTGGTAAAATAGGTATAATATAAAAGATGCCATTTTAATCATTTTTTAAACATACAGATTCACTGGTACTAATTGCACTCACAATGTTGGACAGCTATCACTAGTGTTTTTGAAATGTTTCCATCATCCCAAGCAGAAACTACCTATTAAGCAATAAGTCACCTTTTCTTGTTTTCTCAGTCCTTGGTAATTTCTAATCTACTTTCTTTGTGTATTAAATTGCTTATTTTTGTTTATTTTTGAAGTGAGTAGAATCATATTATATCTGTACTCTTGTGTCTGGCTTATTTCATTTAACATGGTATCTTCAATGTTCAGCTATGCTGTAGTGTGGATCAGAATTTCATTCCTTCTGATGGATGAATAATATTCCTTTTCATGTATACACTACATTTTGTTTATCCATCTAACTCTTAATGAACACTTGGGTGGTTTCTATATATGGATACTGTGATAATGTATATACCTTTTAGTCTCTGCACTTCTTTTATTTGAATCAGAACTGCTGGTATTTCTATGATGAAATTTTTGAGGAACTTCTAAACTACTTTTCACATCAGCTGACCATTTCACGTTCCCACTATAAATGTACAAGATTTCTTATTGTACACATCCTCACAAATACTTGCAACTTTCCATTATTATTATTACCATCCTAGTAGATTCCAAGTAATATTTCCTTGTAGTTTTGTTTCCCTAATAACTAATAATGTTGAGCACCTTTCATATGTTATTGGTCTTTGTGTATCATTTCTTAGAAAAAAAAAGTATTTAAGTGCTTTGTCCATATTTATTAAATAAGCTATATTTGTTGTTGAGCTGTATGAGTAATGTAGATAGTCTAGATATTAAATTTTTTCACACATGTGATTTTTAAAATACTTTATCCCTTTCGTTAGGTTGTCTTTTCACTTTCTTGATAGTGTTCTTTGAGACATAAACATTTTAATTTTGGGAGCTGGAGAAGTGGATCAGGGGTTACAGCACTTGCCTGGCATGTGCAAGGATGCAGGTTCAAACCCCAGCACCATGTACACAACAAAGTGTCAGAGAAATGACAGCCACATGAAAAACTAAATAAAATTGATTCTCTCATTCTCTTTCTCTCTCACTGTCCCTCTCTTAAAAAAAAAAAAAACAACCACAACAACTAATTTTAATAAAATCAAATACATCTGGGCTAGAGCAGTGGCTTGGTGGTTAGGGCACTTGCCCAGCATGCGTGCATACACGGGTTCAAACCCCAGCACCCACGTACACAACTAAGTGTCGGTGCAGCGAAGCCATGTAAAAAACTCAATTAAAAAATGGATTATCTCTCTCTGTGTATGTCCTTCTCTCTTTAAAAAAATCAAATACATCTGCATTTTTCCTTTTGTTGTTCTTTAGGGTCATCATAAGAATTAATCACTATACCCAATATCACAAAAATGCTCCCTTATATACACATTTATGATTGTACAGCAACTCAACCCCTTAATAAAAATTTCAAAAAATAATGCTCTCCTGTATTTTCTTCTAAGAGTTTTATGACATTAGCTGTTAGATACAAGTTGATTCATTTGAATTAGTTTTTATAGAAGCAATGAAATAAGAATACAAAATTATTTTTCATGATAATACCCAGCTTTCTCAGTACTACTTTTTGATTAAAGCATGTTTTAATTCAGATCCCAAAGCAGAATCTAAGGGTCCAGGGGTTATAGTTGGCAGGTCTCTGTGGAATTCTTCATCCATCAGGTAAGTTGTATGGATAGAATCATTTAATATAAAAACCATTATGGCTAATTCAATAACTATTCTCTTTAAGCATGCACTTTTATTAATTTCACCAACTAGAGAGCACCAGTGAACTTTAAAGTTATAGAATGAAGGTAGCAAAATGTTCCTACAGTCACACATTCTTGATTATTGGGAAGTTAGCAAATGGGAATATCACCTTTGAAGAATAAAGTAAATAGGCCTTTGACTCTAAGGGAACATTGCTACTGTGGTGGGGGCATTGACTGTGACCTCAGTAGCAGAGAAAGAGACAGAAATGCTAATTCTAGGGAGATGTCTGACAGGAATAGTCTCATCAGCTGTCCACGGGCCACAATTCTTAGTTCATGAGAATTGACTGCCTTCATCTGGTCAGTGAGGAAGGCTAGCTGAGGTGAGCAAATAAGCCACAGAGTTCCTAACAACCAACCGATTTAGGAGGTGGAATATAGTCTTTAATGGGAAAATCAAAGGAGGAATCTCAATCAACCTAAGAAAGAGAGAGAGAAACAGAGAAATGAAGAGAAAGATCACTTTTCAATGAATTATCCTTACAATGTTGGCATTTTCAGTGCAGAATTAAAGAATAAAATCAAGAAACTGAGGCAGAAACCAACCACGCAGATTGGAAAAAATGTTCTCTAGAGATCATTCCAACACGTGAGTTCTCAGACCTTGAGTGGCAGCCCTCAGCAGACCATAACTGGTGGTAAGGGTTAGTCCTTCCCACCATAGCTCAGAGTTAGGGGCTCTTGAGCCTGAACGTGAAGAATTCATTGTGGATCTGGCATCCATGCACATCAGAAGCAGAGGAAATAAGACCAGAAGCACTTTTTGTTGCCTGTAGAGCAGCTCCTTATCCCATCTCTTCAAGGAAAGGGCAACAGGTAAAAGCTTTCATTTGTGAAGTCAGTATGACATTACATTTATAAATATTGTTTTTCTAGAGCTAGGGATTTAAAATAATTACATAGTAAGCATGTACCAGTAGGACCAAGAATCCAACTACCATACAGTTTGATGGCAAATTATTTCAGAGTCAGTACCTTAGAAAGGACAATTTCTACATGACCATTTCTTTATGCTAGCCTGTTAGAAGCAAGAGAGGGTGAAGAAATCTCATGACATAACAAAGAAGATGAGTCTATGTGCCTAGGATGTATTCTTTCAATCCACTTTATGCTCCAATCAAAGCAGCAACTGTTCTGTGAAGCAATAAAAAATATTAGAAATACAAAGAAAAACTGATATAGTTTTCCAAAAGAGAAAGACTTTCAGGACAAGAAGTGTCTACTCCAATATCTTTGGATCAGACCTTAATGTTCCATTCCTGGTATTTACTTGGATTGGACCCTGTTTGAAGTTCCCTCTGAGTTTCAGATTTCCATCAATCCTTGCAATGCTTGCAGACCCTCACTTGGTGAAGCAGTGTGATGAAAGACATAGATGTTTCATCTAGCATTCACTGGAACAAATATGTCTTAAGAACTCTCTCTTACAGGCCATCATTTAAAAACCAAATGGCAAAGCAAAGAAACATATGCAAGATGCAGGACTGCTTTGGTGTTGTCTGTTTCAAAATGAGATGGGAGTGACTTCAGAAGAAATAGTTTTAATTTCTCTTCACCAATGCCTGAGGCAATAAATATGGTTGAGCTCTGAATCATTTCTCCTTTGCATAAGGCTTCCTTGATCTTGCATCCAGTTTTCTTGAAATGGTGTTTCCCTCTCATTATTTCCTAACTCAGAACTCTTAACTATCTCTCTGGGGTGTTCTCATGAATGGCTTTGAATAATATATTTGAATCCTTATGAAATATCGTAGTATATATCTAATTCTATCTTCTTTGGCTTTAACAAAAAGGTGAATCTAATGCCCAGAGATACTAAGTGAATCGATTCAAGCAATGTACATAGTTGTCCCAGAATTGCTTCCTATTTTCCATTGTGGTATTCTCTTTTGCGGGCTGTGCAGAGGCCCACAACATGCCTCTGTGTTCCTTTTCAGCTAAATTGTCCTCCTTGCAATTCCTCAAACACCACATGGTCCTGACATGTCCTCCATCATTCTCTTTCTCTATTCAAATGTATGAATATAGGCATAAATACAAGTTAAATTTTTATTGAGCAATTCCAGTGCCAGGAAGAGTTAATATTTTTATGTTTATTGGTCCTACTTTTCCTGTATCTATATATAAAAGTTATGATAAACTTAAAACCTATAAGTTTTCATAAGTAATAAAATTTTCCTTATATATCTGTATATCTGATAATCACTCCATTGCAATATTAAGAAAATTAAATTAACCTAATTTGACAAATGATACAAAAGAATGGATAATATTGTGGATTGCTTCTGTGGAATACATACAGGTCTAAAAATTCTGTAAAATGAAGAGTTTTAATATAAACTGTATCACTCCATCCTTTGGATTAATGTTAAGATGAGTATACCTTAGTTATTGAATATTTCTTTATAAAAGTTAAGATGGATTTGAGTAAGGAGTACCTTCAAGAGAAAGGATCTAAGATTGAAAGTTTTAGAGACTGAGTCACCAAGTTTGAAGAGCAAATAGGAATAGGAATCCAAAACTTGGGTATTTCTCCTCTGCTCTCCCAATGTTCTAAGCTTACTTTCATAAGTCCTTCTTTCACAGAAGTACAAAGACAGTTTTGAAACCCAATGGTAATGTGACACACATTTTGATACCACATGAGTGTCGAGTGTCTCCTATTCAAACTGAGGCTGTTCATATAGACTTGCAAATGGATGGAGGTTTCCCAGTTTTACTGATTTGTCCAAAGTGGATATTATCAGTCTTTCTCTTTAACATTACAATATGGTTCAGTTCCCATAGTAACTGAACATGAAATTCCCATCATTACTTAAGTTGAAAATCAGCTGTATGCCTAGTCTGTATTTTCAACAGACCATTTAGATGAACCAGTGCCAATGTACACATTCAAATCCCCTTACAAGTCACCCATTACCTTATTTAGCAAAGTAGCTTGATCTCTGGGATAAAAAGAAAATAGATTTTGCAGAAAAATAGGAAATCATAGTGACCTAATATAGAAGAGAGATCTAGAGAAGTGACAAGTCTATAAAATCTTTACTTTTTAAAGTGAGTGTTATAAAAGGAACAATTGAAATTTCTTTCTTCATTAGGAAAAGAGAATAATGGATAGGAATACTCATCATAATATCTGGAGAATTTTTAAAAAGGCAAAACTTCTGTTCTTTGATGGATAATGAATATATTTACACCTTCATTGTCTAATTCTGCATCTTTATTAATAACTATATTCATCTGTCTAGTTACAAAAATTAGGGCTATTTCAAAAAAGCTAATTTGAGCAATGTTTCACCATGTTTTTACTGGGAATGGTTTACTAATATTTCTCCCACGATCCAGATGATCTTCTCATGATTAATTTAGTCAATGATCACATGGGAACTAGCTGAACCTTGAAAAAAATACTTATGTATGTTATACACTGACAGATTTATTGGAGGATATTAATTACTTGCTTTTCCTTACTTCCTGTTTGTATGTGACATATGTAAACTTGAGTTTCTGGACGTGGTCTTCAGTTGCCCAAAAGAGAGGTGAAGAAAAAAAATTTCTTTTCTTGCTAAGCCTATCAAGTTCCCAGAAGAAAACAAATATTTGAATAGAGTTTTGTGATGTATCTAATTACAATGGTCTAGATATGGTTAAGAAAACCAACAAAAGATGTAAAATCAATAGGAATAATTATCATGTGGCCTTACATGCCAAAGATTTGCTACTACCATAAGCATGAGCAAAGAGAAGGGGATGGGGTTACCAGAACCTAAGTGTTATGATTATAGGTAGAGGAATAGTCATCACTTGAACTGAGGCCTGACCCAGAGGGAACAAGAAAAATAATTACCCTAATATCTCTCTTCTATAAACTTATGGTCTTTTGCAGATGCATTCCATGACTGAACCCAGTGAACGGCCAAAGGGGATATACGCACAGGTGTTACAATTTGTAGAGGATAAATATCTGGGACAAAGATTAGCACAGATAAATTTTCAGGAGGGGCAAATGGAGACTCAACAACATACCTGGCTTTGAAGTTCTACAAATTCTTTTAAAATGAAGTTTGAACTTCTGATTCTGAGAAAATGGAGTAAGCATGCTTTTTTCATATTCGTAAGTATGGTTTTAAAGGCTGAATAGGCTACATAGATGACAGACTACAGATAGATAAAGATAGATGACAGATAGATAGATAGAGATAATAGTAGATAAGATGAATGATAGATGTGCATGCATAAGAAGATGCTGAAAACTAGAAAGAAGAAATAAATTATCTAAGAAATTCAGGGTATAAGAAATGACACAATGATGAATCTCTTAGGTTTACTTTTTTCTTCAAATATCACAAATTTGGAGCAGATGAAGCTGGCAACTCAGAAACTCCAATCTATGTAGGCAGAATGAATCACAACAGAACCCTGCTTTTCATAGTCAAAGGAAAGTGCAGCCTAGTAAGACAAAAGGAAAAGAAAGAAAGAAAGAGAAGAAAGAAAATTGTGGCCCCAAACTAACCCATACCAGCTCCAAAGCTGATTCAATTATTCACTCTTCTTACATTTTACAAAGCACTCCAAAACTCTTCTACGTGGTTGGAGAAGACTAAGTATGAAGGCAAAACATTCATTCCTGCCTAGTGATCAGAAATACTCTTTCCCCACAGCATTAATGTATACCAAATTGGCAGCCAGGACTTCCATTCTTATCTGGCAGTAACAGGTGCCCCCTCTCTCCTCCTACTGGGGTATTGTAGCAAGAGGTTCAGTGGAGAATCAAGATTTTACCACCACAATCGCTAGTGAAAGAATCCATATGGAAGGCAGTCAACTGCCTGTGGTCCTATTGTCCAAGCCAGAAAGGTATCATAGGACTCCTATTTGGGAGTCAAATTCCCATACTGACCCAGCAATAATGGGTGATTTCTCCTGCATTATCAGTGGAAACTTATGAGAATTCTCAACTTCTACCTCCACCTGGCAAGAATGAAGTGGTGTTCCATCTTCCTAAAATAAAAAGTTTAAGTGACATTTGAGGGTTATACCACCAAATTTCAGTGCAAAAGTACTTACCATACAAAGAGCCAAAAAAAAAAAGCCCCCAAAAATGAGAAGCAAAATAAGCAACCAAGACCAACATGACAAAATGTCATAAATACCAAAGAAAGTTTTTAAAGAAGCCATGATAAAAAATACTTTGAAGAAAAATTGGAAACACACTTAAAACAACTTAAGAAAAAAAAACAGATTCTCAACTAAGACAAAGCAGAATAAAACACAGTCAAATGGGAATTTTGACACTTAACAATACACAAGTTGAAATAAGATCAGTGAATTGGTTCAACAATAGAATTTAAGGAAAACAAAGAAAAAAAGAGCAACAAAATTAAGAAATTTGAGCAACAGATAAAAAGAGTAGAAAATAATAGAACCCCAGGAACTTGTGTGACTACAAAGATATACCATTTATTTCATTGGAATTTCAGAGGGCAACATTGAGGTTAGAAAATATACTTCAAAAATAATGACTGAAAACTTTCCAAATTTGGCAAAAGACATGAAAATATGGAGATCAAGAAACTGAGTGCACATAAACATGTTAAATATGCAGATACCCACACCAAAATATATCATAGTTAACCGTATGAAAACTAAACACAAAAAAATTTAAAATATTGGAAGAAATGATTTCTTATCTACAGGCAAAACCTGTATATAAGAATAAGAGATTTCTCAACAAAAGCATGGGATCTAGAAGGAAATTTTAACCCCTAATCTCATGTCCAGTGAAACTGTCCTTTAGAAATGGAGAATAAATCAAGATTTACACAGTTATGGAAAACAAAGGGAATTTATGATTAGAATACATACTCTAAGAAATGTCTAGGGAAATCCTCCAAACATGAAGAATATGATAGAAAGTACAGTTACATTGAAATATCAGGTAGAAAGCAGCAATAACAGAAAAAATATGGGTAAATAAATTAGACTTTCCTCTTGAGATTTCCAAATTATATTTAAAAGTTCAAGGTAAATTACAACACTCTAATGTTCTGAATTATGCAAAAGTAAAAATGTAAGACAATTGTATCTTAAATTTGAGAGAGCAAAGAAAAATAAATGGAAATAAGGTTTCTACATATCACTCAAACTAGTAAAATGTGATTAACAATAAACTGTAATAATTATAGATATAAAATGTGAAAGCTACAGAAATCATCATGCAACTATTCAAAATAATATATTCAAATGCATTATAGCTCAATAGTAAGAGAAATCTAAGAAATGTCTAGGAAAACACAGGGATTTTATAAAATAAAAACATGGAAAGCATAATTTGAAAGCAAAGAAAAAATAGAGAACTCTTACAAACAAAAAATAATTGATTTCAAATTATATTTATACTTAAAATACTTAAATGTAGTCTATAAACACCATTCAAAAGATTCAGGTTGGTAGAATGAATTAAGAAAAGAAGAAATATGACACAACTACATGCTGTCATAAAGAAACTCACTTCAAATATAATAATACAGGTGAATTAAAAGTGTGCATATCAACATACCAAAAGACTGAAATGCTGACTACCCCTGAGGACCAAATAACACTTCAACTCTCATGTCCTATGGCTCAAGAACATCCTTAGAATGCTTAATAATCATTTAGGACTATCCATCAAGGATTTTAAGAGAAAAGGAAAGCAGAAATGATGAGAAAATCCAATAGAGATTAAGAAAGTGAAAATTAAGTTTCTATCACATCAAACAGAATAAGATAGCAAGGAAAACCCACAGTTAATGATAACAATAGAAAGATGTTACATTTTGAAACTTGGATATTATTAACCACTTCAGAAAAATGAGAATTAGAGCTAGAGACAGATATAGAGAAAGAGAGAGAGGCATAAGAAAGAAAATGTACACTAAAATATTTTTGCTTTATCTAAAATATTGCCCCTAGAATAATGCAATCAATTTTCAAATCAACACCTTGTTATCCAAATTTTATAAATAAATATATAGGGATTCCAAAATCTAATCAGTTGTCTGAAATCTTAGAGGTGGAATGGGTGTTTAAACACAGACTATTCATTTTGAATTATGTGTTTCTTCAAACAGGATTGTAATGCAAAGAGTTCCAGGAGAGAAAAGCAATTGGGGGTAATTTAGACATTGGAACAACTGTGAAAGATAGAAAAACCTTAGTAGTCAAAGCAATTTTCTTCCTACAAAGATGAAGGTGGTTAGTTTAAGAATTATACTACTGAAGCAGAAGGAGATTGCTGGGAAGACTTTAATCCACTTCCCGTAAAGGCAATTGCTTTCACCTACAGTCCTTCAAGGAAATGCATACTCCAATGAACAAGATATTGTTATTTATTCACTGCAAAGAGAGAAAGGAAAGACTTAAAAAAATCAGTGGGGCTGGAGCAATGGCTTAGTGGTTAAGGCACTTGTTAAGGTGCTTGCCTTGCCTGGCATGCGCAATGGCATGGGTTTGAGCCCCAGTACCATGCACACAATGAAGTGTTGGAGCAACTAAAGCCACATGAAAAACTAAATAAAATTGACTCTCTCACTGTCCTCCTCGCAAAAAAAAAAAAAAAAAAAAAACCTGAATCAAACAACCCGGAATGTGTCTATAACTTTTTATTTTTCTTTTTTGGTATTCGGGATTGAATACCAAATCTCCAAACCTTTTATTTTGAGGCAGAGTCTCAGTAAGTTCTTAGGGCCTTGCTAAATTGCTGAGACTGACTTTGCACTTGTAATCCTCCTGCCTCGGCCTTCCCAGTCTGACATATGCCAACACACCCAGCCTATTACTATTTTTAAAATAGAATTTGTTATCCAAAATCTTATACATAGGAATTTCAGATCCAGATGCATTGATTGGTGAATATTGCCAAACATTTAAGGAAGAAATAAAAACAATCTTTTTCAAGTGTTTCAGAGTACAGTAAAAGAATGAAATCCTTCCCAAATTACTATTTTTTAAAAAAGAGAAAGAGACAGTAAAAGAGAAAGAGACAGTAAGAGAGAGAACAACACTCAATTTTTTATTTTAGCTTTTCAAAGACTTTCACTACTCTAACACTTCGTCTAACACTTCGTTGTGTACAAGGTACTGGGGTTTGAACCTGCACCCTCATGTGTGCCAGGCAAGTGCTGTAACCTCTGAGCCACCACTCCAGCTCCCCATCCCAAATTATTTTAAGAGAGTAGAATAATCTCTATATTAAAGCTGGCTAAAGATTGAAAAGTTATATATCATTCTCTCTTATAAGTGTTTCTGGATAAGATGTGCACAGATATAAATATTGGCACAATAAATTCAAGTGTGTGTTTTTATATATGTTACACATTATAAAAATCATGATAACTTGGGCATCAATATTCAGAAATCATATGTAGCTTTATTATTAAAAAATCAAATAATCTAATTGCCAATTTAGCAGTAAGGGTGAAAATAATTTTATTTCCACAGATGCAAAGAAAACATTTGTAAAATTCAACACCTAATTTATACATTGAAATAATTCCTTAAATTTGAGGTATAAAATAAAAAATTCTTAATGTGATGAAAGATATTCACAGATAGACCTTATTAAACATGAGGGAGATATTTAATGTATTTCTTGTAATGTAGTAGGAAGACTAAAGTTACTACTATTACTACCATTCTTACTCTATATTAAGAGGATTAGCCAATGAAATAAGAGACTTGATGGATGGACCGATGATAGGTTGTAATAGAGGATACAAGATAGATAGGAAAGGAAATATAAAAATAATGAATTAAATAAATACAATGTTATAATAAATCATAGGAGGGTGAGCCCCATGTTGCCATGAGTTTACAAAAGAGGAACTTTGCATAGGAATATCATAAAGAAATGCTCTGAGCAAATGGTAAAGAGCAATACAATTAATGAGGATATGGTAGAAAAAGAAATGAAAGGGTTTGAGATTCATCAGGGAGGTAGCATTTGCTGATATGTTGCATGTAAGGGTAAGGTTGATGGAGGTGCCAAAGATAAGTCCCAGATTTCTGACTTAGCAGAAACAGGAGTCTGGGGATTTAATTCATTGTGAGAGAAAATATTGAAATATTATGTTTGAGAAGACAATCATTAATTTCCCTACAGACATATTCAGTTGGAGATGCTTTCGGATGTGAAAGTAGAGTTGTTCAGATGTGAGCTGTGTTTAGGAGTTTGGAGCACAGATAAATCTTTTAAAAACAATAATAAAATCTAATATAATTTAATGCTTTTTACTTGCCAAACACTAGTCTATGTCCTTTATGTATCTGAACTTGTTTATGCTGTACCATAATCTTATGTCACTGATATTATTATTATTCTCATTTTCTACGTGGGTGACAGAGGTACAGAGGTTGTTTAACCTATGCAGCTAGTACCTGGCGGTATTCAAATACATGGTGTCTGACTCCAGATGCTGTGCCTTAAGTCACTAATTTTCATGTGTCTCAATCACTCACAAATATAGAAAATGCTTCGTTTGCACAATAACCAAACTTGGCCTAAAGTGACATTATAAAAATATTTTCTTAAAATCAGACATGAAACACATGCCCTCATACTAGATGTTTATCTGCACCTTCAAGTTTGTGCACCTTTTCTCTCAGTTCTGCAAGAAGGAAAGAAAAAATGGTTTCACTTCTATGGAGTGTGTGTGTGTGTGTGTGTGTGCGTATTTTAACAACCTTTGCTGTTAGCATACCCGCATCATCACTCAGGTCATATCTGCATTCTATCAAAACACAATCCATTAATATCTTGAGTTCACTTCTATCCCCTTCTCGTTTTGTTTCTCTACGGGTTCATTCACTTGTTCATTTGCTTGAGTCCTTGCAATACTGTGGACTTTTTTCATTTTGTACCCTTCTAAACTGTCATTGCAATGGGATTTGGCGATGTTGATAAGATTTCTGCAGTAATTTGAACCACCTTAGTGTTTTAAGACTTTATAATGGGGAATTTAGAAATTGTGACCAAAAATAATTCTGACTGACTCTAATCTCTGGAACCTAGGTCCAAAATTTTTGCAATCACAAAAGGACTGTCCATAATTGAACAAGAATATTAACCTGGACATATGCTAGTGCCCATTCACAGGTGACAATTGTTGGTCTTGTTTGAGGTATTGTATCAAAACACAGTTTTTCTTTACTTACACAATCAACACACTCACTTCTGACACCACATATTTCAGGAACAGCTAACTGGGTGTCATATAAGTTAACTTAATTCTGATGCAGTCTGAAAAATATCAGATCTCAGGTTGAACATGCTGTCCTTCAAGACTGACCCCACATTCAGATTTCCACTGTAAGCCTGGGTTGTGGTCTGTATTTCTGAGTGACTGTTTATAATTCAGGGTTCTCATAACTTCCTCCTCAAGACTGATTAATTTGCTAGAATAGCCCAGAAGACTCAGGCAAATACTTTACTTAGATTTAACCATTTATTTTACAGGGTTTACAAAAGGTGTATTTGAACAGCTGGATGGAAGATATGAGTAAGGTAAAATATATGAATGGATCGAGCTTCCATTCTGCCCTTGGGGCTTTATAGAGGATTCATACATACGCATGATTGACCAAGTTATCAGCCACTGGTGATGAGCTCAACCTTCAGCCTGTCTTCTCTCTTTATCTTGAGGCTGTCTATTCAGAAGCCAACCTAATTAGCACAGAACACCACTTAGGATTCCAAGGAATCTCAGAAGTCTGTTTTGGATGCTCCTATTACTCAAACAAATTACAGATGTCTTATGATTTCTGTGTCAGGAAATGGGATAAAAGATGAATTAATATAATCAAAGACTCCCCTATCATCCCTACCTACAAGAGTTTTAAGAGTGCTGTCTCAGGAAACAGTGGCAGAAACCAAATATATATTTCTGAACACAATACAAAATCACATAAAATTCAACTTTGGTCATATTTGCATTTTATTTTAGTCGAAATACATACGTTGAGCAAAACCAGTGATGGCAACTAAAGAAGTTTTCGAACTGAAAATTTCTTTGTAAGTGTAAAACTACAGAAGCTCCCTGTTATGGTCTAGGTACAAAGAGTGCCAAAGCACTACTAAGCAAGAAAGATGAAACAGGCGGTTTTGCCATTCCAGATCTAAAACTATAATATAGAGCCATAGTAACAAAGACAGCATGGTACTGGTATCAAGACAGGGAAGAAGACCAATGGAATAGAATAGAAGACCCCGAAACAAATCCTCAAATCTTTAAACATCTGATTTTTGACAAAGGGGGTCAAAATATTACATGGAGGAGTGACAGCCTCTTCAACAAATGGTGCTGGACAAACTGGTCTTCCACCTGCAGAAAGTTGAAATTAGACGCGTATCTTTCTCCTTGCACAAGAATCAAATCAAAATGGATCAAGAAGCTTGGTATTAAAACAGCTACGTTGCAACTGATAGAAGACAAAATTGGTCCAACACTTCAGCATTTGGGGGTAGGCAAAGACTTTCTCAACATGTCTCCGAAAGTGAAGGAAGTAAAGTCAAAAATCAGTGAATGGGATGCCATAAAGCTAAAAAGCTTTTGTACTGCCAAGGAAACAATCAAAAGAATCAAGAGGTTTCCTACAGAAATGGAGAGAATCATGGACTATGATTCCTCAGACAAGGGTCTCATATCCAGAATCTATAAAATCCTCAAAAATGTCAGCTACAAAAACACCA
>PVKS010025399.1:0-29916 GCA_004027875.1 Aplodontia rufa
AGTCTCCCAAGCTCAGAGACTTAAGGGCCGAATGGTTTCTCTCATCTGTTGATACTAGAATTTATGTTGAAGCAGTAGGACAGACGGCTGACCTAACAAAACCTCAAATTGAATGACTTTCAATACAACAGGGGTGAAAGCTCCCTAGGTAACTTGGAGGTGTAGGGAAGGGGATGGGGAGGGGGGAGGGTATATGAAGGACTCATAGGAGTCTGGAGATTGGGAAGATGGGGGAACCATCCCAGAAGCCGATGTTATTCCTACACTAGATACCCATTTAACACATGAGTTCTTCTGGGGGAAACTGCAATTGATGAAACCCATAGTAGCTTATCTATGCGTTAGCATTACCCCTGGTTAACAAAGTTTATACACATTGATTGCTACTGTTTTGACAATGTTTCCCCCTCATCTGTATCATGTATCACTATATACTTCTAATAAATGTGAAAAAAAAAAAATAAAAGCCTGTTCCCAGCAAAGATCTAAGAAAGCTGCAGATACCCAGGGGACTAAGACAAGTGGACTGTGTGAGGTGCTAAGAGCCAAATCACAATATAGATCCAGACTATGTACATTAAAAAAAAAGAGAAAGATGGCAAAAAGAGATAAATGGCAAAGCCCTGAACCATTAAGAATACAATCTTTGGGGCTGGAGTGGTGGCTCAGTGGTTTTGGCTCTTGCCTGGCATGCGTGAGGATGCGGGTTCGAACCTCAGTACCACGTATACAACGAAATGTCAGAGCAACAAAAGCCACATGAAAAACTAAATAAAAATTGATACTCTCTCTCTCTCTTACTGTCCCTCTCTCAAAAAAAAAAAAAAAAAGAATGCAATCTTGCATTTTGCTCTATGTTGAAACTTGACATTGATTTGAGGGGTGTACTTAGGATTAAATTCAGGGGTGTGCTACCACTGAGCTGCTTTCCCAGCCCTTTTTATTTTATTTTTAGATAAGGTCTTCCTAAATTGTGAAGGTTGGCCTTGAACTTGTGGTCTTCCTGCCTCAGCCTCCCAAGTTATTGGAATTACAGGTGTGTGCCACTATGCTGGGCAGTATTAATTTTTTCTTTTATCATTCATTCCCTAGGTTCTAGAATCCTTATTAACTCAAGGAGAAGGCAGGGATTTTCTGGTTCATGGGAGTGCTTGAACAAACATAAGTCTTTTGTTTCCTACATTTATGATATATAAAGGGATAAATAGAAAAATTCATATGTTAATAAGATAACACATATAACATAACATTAAATTTAAAGTCAACTGTCTCTAGAATTTTCCCTAGAATAGCTGGAAATGAGAAAAAGGTCTCATTTGTCCTGCCTGTTGGACTAGCAAATAAGTGCTGCTAAACAAATGCTGACGGAGAAGTTACTGCATTCACCCACTGGGCCCAGTTATATTGCATATTGCATGATTTAATGTGCATTGCCTTTAGCATCTGCTTTTACTGAAAGGCTTATTTACTTCTTCCGTGAAGTCTTTTGGGCATCCCTTCATCTGTCTATTTCATTGTATCTGTGTTACACATTTTAGATTTGCTGCTTCAGAGCGTGCTGCCCTCTGAGCACCTGCCTCTGCTTGTAGAGCGGGGACTTTGTCCAGCTCTGTGCTTTGCACATAGCTCCTGGAGAGGAGCAGCTACTCAAGCTGTGCGAGCTGCTCTGGCACCCTGAACATATTGACATAGGATGGATCCAGACAGATGCTGTATTCCCCTGAGGTACTTGGAAGCAAGAAGCAAACTCTGGGCCTATAATATGGGAGGAATGAGGGTTTGGGAGGAAATGTGTGGGCTTTCGGAAATGTTACTATGACCAACAGCTGGAGGCTGGGGCTCAGGCAGCTCAGCTTGTAACAAGGGTGAGTTGTGCCACCTCTCCAGGAGGCCAAACAGTGCCTGTTGTCTTCCCCATTACCAGTGTTTTCCATGTCTACAACTTCCTGGTGATTATTTTATAGAAGCCTTTACAATCATCTTGCATTATCAAGATTCAATTATAATATCTTCATTCTAAACATATTTCTCAATTTAGTAGACTTTAAAAATTCGTGACCTGCTGGTGTTGCATGTTTATAATCCCAGTGATTTAGGAAGCAGAGGCAGGAAGACAGCAAGTTCCAGGCCAGTCTCTGCAATATAGTGAAACCCTCATCAATTTGGTGAGATCCTGTTTCAAAATGTAAAATAAAAAGGATTGGGGATGTAGCTCAGTAGTAAAGTGCCTCTAGGTTCAATCCCCAGTACAAAAACCAAAAGCAAAAAAACTTTTGACCTGTATTTGGTCTACCTATGAATTCCTATTTTGAAATCTCTTCTATTTAATGTGAATTATTGCCAGAGCTCATAGGTGATTTTGGTATATTTGAACCTCTTCTCCCGTTTTATAGCACTGGGGGTGCTAGTTCTCTGGCCATGACCATATAGCTCAACAAGCTATATCATAACTTTTCTTTTTCCAAATGAAAATTTATGAGTTGTTATGATGACTATTTTACTTACTTGTTTTGGTCAGGTGTTTTGTTTATTCAACAAGTATTTGTTGTGTATTTTGCTTCTGGTGGGTCTTCTCTAGTTTACCTTCTCCTGAGATAGCAAATGGTTCGCTCACATCTGCAGATGAAGTTGGGCACCATCTTGCAACTGCTGTGGTCTACAGAATAGGGAACATTCTCCCTGGCAAACCTTAGCTTGGCCCTGCTAGCACTTATGTCTGCAACCTTTAGGACTCTGTTTACTCTTCAGGATAACTATTTTGCCTTCATTAGGAAGGAAATTCTGAGTACTTGTGTCAGTCAGGGCTGTCTGTTGCCAGCAACAAAAACAAGCTCTGGCTGATTTAGGCAGAAAAGACTTGGTTAAGAGGCTAATGGAGATGTAAAGGTGGTGATTTGGAGACAGGCATTTACCTTTACTGCCCACCCCCAACACCAATCAATGACCATAAAGTGGCTTTTAAAAAAGACAATTGGGGGGCTGGAGCGGTGGCTCAGAGTTTCCAGTGTTTGCTTGGCATGCGCAAGGACGTGGGTTCGAACCCCACCACATACACAATGAAGCGTCAGAGCAATGAAAGCCATATGAAAAACTGAATAAAATTGATTCTCTCTCTTTAAAAAAAAAAGAATTGGACTGGGGGTGTGGCTCAGAGATAGAGCTAACGGGAGAATGGGCAGAAGGCAGAAGGCTCTGGGCTCCAGTTGAGCCTTAGCATTCACACAAACGTAAACGCATAAATTAAAGCGAATCAAAGATCCAACAAAAGAAACCAGATTTTGGAAGATAAAGGAGACAGACAAAGAATAACAGATTTAGCATCTGGAGAAAGTAGAACCCTACGCTGGAAAACCAAGAAACTTCCTGAAGGCTCAGAAATTGACTGCACTTGGTGCATCCACAATGTGAAACTGAAACCGAAGCAGGGAGATTTGTACATATAAGAAGCAATTATGTTTCAATAATTCTGTTTCCAAGTCCATGTGACCAAGCAATATATTCTTCCCGCTCCTAGCAGCAGACAGGAGATTTACTTTCTGGAGGGAGCAAAGCAGAGTGCATTAGTAAGAATAAAGTTAGGCTGCCAAAGAGATGCTACAGTGTGATTCAGTGGCTTAACCGAGGCGCCAGTTTATCTTTTTATGTGTAACAGCTTCCGATCAGCTTTGTTGGTATTGGCTTTAATGAGAGAGAATTCACATATCATTTAATTCACTTCTTTAATGGATATACTTCAGCGGCTTTCAGTATATTCAGTTTTACCACCATCACACCAAAGAATTCTAGAACATTTCATTCCCTTCAAAGAACATCCCATACCTCTTAGCAGTCTTTCCTTTCCACCAAACCCTTTTTCCTAGCCCAGGGCAACTATGAATAAATATACTTTTTGTTCCTAAGAGTTTGACAACCTTAGGTACCTCAGGTAGAATGTTACAGTGTTTTTTTGAGACTAGCTCATTTTACTTAACATAATGTCCTCAAGGTTCTGGCATTCTGAAGCATAGGCCGAGACTGCCTTCTTTTAGAAGACTGGATGATCTTTCATTGCACATACAGACCGTTAGTTTTGTTACCCATTCGTCATTGATGGGCACTTGGGTTGTTTCCATCTCTTGGCTAATGTGAATAATGCTGCAGTAAACACGGGAGCACAAACATCTCTTTTAGATCCTGTTTTCAATTTTTTTTGGATATCCAGAAATGAGATTGTTGGATCATATGATGATTCTATTTTTAATTTTTTGAGGACCCTCCATACTATTTTCCACAGTGGCTATACCACTTTCTATTTCCTCTAAACACACATAGTTTCCAGCTTCACCACATCCCTGCCAAAACATTATTTTCTAGGATTTCTTTGTGTGTTGGATAGTGGCCTTCCTAATGGATATGAGATGATATCTGGTTTTGTAGAGTGGTCTTTCATAGGATTTTTTTTCTTTTGCAGTGCTGGGGATTGAACCCTTGGGTACTTTACCACAGAGCTACATGCCCAGTCAGTCCTTTTTTATTTTTTATTTTGAGAAAGGGCCTTGCTAAGTTGCTGAGACTGGCCTCAACCTTGCAATTCTCTGGCCTCAGCTTCCAGATCACTGGGATTATAGGCATGCACCAGTGGACCTACTAGAATGACCTTTTAAACACATAGATGATGTTGCATTTCTCCTTGGAGACTTCTGATGACTTTCCTTGCACTTAAGAGTAACATTCCTATACCTTACTTTGGTCTCTGGGTCTGTCTGTTCTCTGTCCCTTCTCCAGCCTATAGCAATGCCTGTCACAGTGACATTCTCCTTAACCACTCTGAACATGGCATCGTCTTTGCAGTGCAGTTCTTTCTTCTTTGTCACATGGCTGGTTTCTTCTCACCATTCAGCTCTTGGCTCAGATGCTACCCCCTGAGAAGTGACACCCAAGCCGTCCCATCTAAAGTCTCTCAGGCACTCTGGCTTGTATCATCATGTTTTGTTTCACTTTTGCTTTCTTAGCAATCAGCACCTGGAATGATCTTGATCTTGCTGATTTAGTTGTTAGCTAGTTTGGTGCTTTTTATCTAACTAGGAAGCAGATTTCCTGAGACCAGCAACCCTGTGTCTCTTATTCACAGCTTTATCTCCAGAAGAGAGCCTGATTGAATGAGAGTGAAGTGCAACGGAAGCATAGAGGAGGGCACAATTAGCGCCAGCTGGGAGGTTTGGGGAACGCTTCATGGAGGATGCTACATTTTTAGCTGGGCTTTGAAGGCTGTGCAATGCATCTACGGGCAGATATTGGGATTAGATAGGGGACGTTTTGAGCTGAGGAGTGGATATGTTGAGGGAGCATTCAGCCCAGCACATTAAGGGAAAGGACTTGGTACAGCAGAAACTAAAGGTTTACAGAAGGAAGTGATGGGCAGGAAGGCTGAAGTGACAGGCAGAGAGGTCTCAGGTGGTAGTCTAGTCCTTGAATTTGTTTCTGTTCCACTGATTCTCTAGTTTAGCAGCATGTTAGGTTTGAGGCTATAAAGATGGATGAACTGCCCCTGCAGGGAGCCATGTGTGGCTTTTGAGCAGAGGACTCACACAAATACCTTACAGCGGTCAAAATATAGCAGTGGTAACATACATAGCCTCCAAGACCAGGAGTCTTGGAATCAAATCTTGGCTCTGCTGTTAACTAGATCTTTGACACCAGCAAGTTCTTAACCCCTCTGTGGTTTAGTTTTTTCCAGTGCAAGTATGATAATAATAATAACTGTATCTCACTCTAGATTTTCTTGGGAGGATTGAATGTATCAACATTTGTAGCCTGGGTCTGGCCCTCAATACCTGTTAGCTATTATTATGTAACATGTTGAAAACAATGTCTGCTACTTCATGTTTCCAATGGTTGTTGGATTTTTTTGCTTCTGTGTTGGTTGGTTGGTACCGGGATTGAAGCCTGGGGCACTCTACCACTGAGCCACACCCATAGCCCTTTTTATTTTTTAATTTTGAGACAGGATCTTGCTAAGTTGCTGAGTCCAGCCTTGAACTTGTGATCCTCTTGCCTCAGACTCCTGAGTAACTGGAATTACAGGCGTGTGCCTTTGTATCTGATTTGTTCTGTTTTTAAGAAAGATGATTATCAGGAGTGTAGATAATCATTGCAAGGGGAAAATGATGGGCTCAGGAACTCTATCTAGGTTATTGCAAGAATTGAGTCAAAAGAGAAGGAATCACAGAGCCAAGTTAAAATGAAGATAAAAGAAAGTAGAACGGATTGGGTGTAGAGGGTGCAGATTATGTTTTGGAATGAAAGAAAATGGATTTGGTTCTGTTGAGTTTAAAATGCCTGAGGAAAACCCACATTTGATGTTCAGTTGAGGGGAGATGTCTGAGGTTTAGAAAACCAATGTAAGTAAAACAGGCATTTGCATGCTGGAAATGTGGATGTGCAAATTAACTTTGGACCGCTAAGAGTTTAGGTTGGAACTACTATTCTCCTATTCCATTGCTAAAGGGATGAATGCTCATATTTTATATTTGTATATGTTACTGTTAGCAGGAGTACAAATTTGTTCAATCTTTCTGGAAAACGGATTGGAAATACTTATCATGAGCCTTTGAGATGTTAATACTCTCTGACTCTGTGTTTTCACCTTTTGGAGTCATATTAAATTAATTATTTAAATTCATATTATGTATAGAGCTGCTCACCACATGCTAACATTCAGTCACAATAAACAAGATCTGCACAGATTCACTTTGATAGAAAAATAATAAAATAAATTATGGGTTTGTTCATATGCTAGACTATTATGCAGCTGTTAAAAAATTATGTTTCATGGGCTGAGGGTGTACTGAACTAGTAGAGTGCTTGCTTAGCATGTTCAAGACTCTCGGTTTGATCCCCAGCAGAGAAAAAAAAAAAAACTCATTTCCTGACATTTCTAAAGTGAACTGCTATGAGGAAGAAAAACAATAAGGCTATACAATTACATTCCAAATATGAGTTCAACTCTGCTAAAAATAAATACAGTGTTAAGGTTAGAACAGAGTTTTAGTAGAAATGTCCCTGCAGATTATTTCTTTTTGGGAAATTGAGGCATGGATTGGTAATTTGTTGAAGGTAAATAACTGAGTTTGAATTCAGATGAGATAGTGGATTTTGGCTTATTAAATCCCACCCCCCCTCTTTTCCTAATGCATCTGCAGATATTCAGTTACTAATGCAATAATAATCTTTGATTCACAGACTGAAATTCAAGTTGCAATTTGTATTTCAAATCTTGACTATGTTGCCTTTTTAAAAAAATGGATATAATCCATCAAAGGCCTCCACCTCAAACCTGATTTTTAAGCTAATGTCACCTCACATCACTGCACAGTTCTGAATATGCCATGAAACTATTGATGTTTCCTTCTCCTTTAATTTAGAGACATCACCATCCACCTTCTTTCAAATGGGCACAGTTTTTACACAAGAGATTTTTTAAACAAAAGGTTAGTACAGTGTAGCACGGTTGAGAGGGTACTTCACGTTTAGTCTTCCTTTCAGCTGTTCACCCAGGCAGCTAAGAGGAAGCCAGTCATACTCAGGCATATTCTTGATAGACAGCTAGCTGGTACTTGGATCACAAATATCCTAGCACTGGAGAGCTCTTGAGTCATGCCGTAACTTTCTTAAGATATTCTTGTTGAGGGGCTGGAGCGATGGCTCAGCAGTTGGAGTGCCTGCCTGGCAATATGCGAGGACACAGGTTCAAACCCCAGCACCACATACACATCAAAGTGTCAGAGAAACAAAGGCCAGATTGGGGGAAAAAACAAAAAACGATTGATCTCGCTCTTTCTTTCCTCACACTGTCTTAAAAAAAAAAAAAAGATGTTCATGTTGAATAAAACTGTTGTTTCAAACAGGAGCAATCCCTCCCTTCCTTCCACACACTTTCCCTGTCTCTTTCTCTCCCTCCGCCCTTCTCTTTTTCCCCACCGTTCTTTCCCTCTCTCTCTCTCTCTCACACACACACACACACACACACCCAGCCCAGTGCCAGCAAGAGAGGTTTTTACTGTAGAAGGCAAGTTTTCTATCTGCCCTGTAAAAACAGATTAAAGGTTATAAAGAATTGATGAACCTTACAGTGATTGCTTCCCAAAGATATGCTGTCCATATCTTCCAAGATCCAAATGGAGATGGAAGGCCTGTGGAATGGAATTTACCAAGTTTTGCATTTTCCAGGACCTTTCTGATACTCTAGATCAAACCTGGGGAATTTTTCTCCTTACGTAACTTAAGGTAGACACCAGGAAACTTCTTTCCCCACTTCCCTAAGATTCTTACCAGGCGCAGGCATATGAATCCTAGTTCTGATAAGAGACCCAACCTGAGAGACTCTGATCCCAGAGTGATGGATATGGGCATAGAGGATGGTGGCAAGCTAAGGCTGTGGATTCTAGGGGAGCAGTCGGGGAGATGCAGAACAGTGGAGTCTTCGCTGAATCAATCCTACGGACTGATTTGGGAATTTGTTCATGGTGGGCAGCCTCTAAATCCAGCTCTCTTGTCCAAAAGTGGGCATTGAAGAAAAGCCTTCAGTATTGGACAAGAAGACTATAGCATCAAGTAAATCTTATATTAGTTTCAGTGTTATCTGGAAATATTTCTTGCCTCTAGACCTCTAGATTGGACAGTGTTGTTGTTGCTGTTGTTTTTTTTTTTTTTGAGAGAAGAACAGTGAGAGAGATAGAGAGAGAGAGAGAATCAGTTTTTATTGAGTTTTTCACATGGCTTTCGCTGCTCTGACACTCAGTTGTGTACATGAGTGCTGGGGTTTGAACCCGTGTACTTGTGCATGCCGGGCAAGCGCTGTAACCACCGAGCCACAGTTCCAGCCCCCTCCCCCTTTTTAAATAAAAATAATCAGTCTTGCCTTCAGGTAGGCCTTGTAGTCAATGGCTTACTTGAACATCCTTCCATCAGCGTTTGGGAAAACAATTCCCTTTAACAACAGGTGGGTTTAATGATTTTTGCATATACTACCTACCCAAAATTTAATTAGGAAGTACTAAAATAAATATAATATTGAGCTTATTCCTCTGGTAGAATTCTATAGAGCAATAAAAATGGGAAAACTGTCAGTTTAATAATGATGACTGTCACAAATATAAATTTCTTTTCTTTGCAATGCTGGGTCTGAATTCAGAGCATTGCATTTGCTGGGCAAGTGCTGTACACTGAGCTACACATCCATAGCCCCAGACATAAATTTCCACAGAAGGAGCCAGGAACAAAAGCTTCATCTGAATGGCCCTGTTTATAGAAGGCTAAAATGATAGGAAAACCAAACCATGATGTGATTCCTCAGGATACTTTGTAGAGGCCTGAGTGCAGTAGTTCCTGGGATCTGATGGTGAGCTTTTCTTGATCTAGGTGGTGGATGTTAGTGAGTTTCTTTGTGTTTGTTGCTGGGAATTGACCCAGGGCCTTGCACATACTAAGCACATGTGTGCCGATAAGCTACAGCCCCAGTCCTGCTGATATTTTGTGAAAATTATTACACAAATGATTTGTGCACATTTCTGCATGTAATTCAGAGGTATTTTGATTTATATGTTATTCTTTGAAACTCCACGTCTCTTAACAACATTTGATCTGGCACATGACTGATACAGTTTTACAAGACTATTTATTATGCATTGTTAACCTTAAGAATTAGCCTTAATATTTGAAGAAAAAAATATCAATATCTGGAGAATCCTAGTCAATACATAAGGGTTATATATCAATATATTCAAATAAAAGATCAGCTCGACAAGTTTTATTATGCCAACGAGTTCTTTTCAAAGGAAAGATCCATCTGCTGTGTGTTTAGGACTGTGTTCTGTCAAGTTCAGACTCCCCTGTGCCTTTTCCTTTGCTGCATGGGAGTCTCCAAACCACGACTGAACAACTACAGCTTCTTGGTCCTGTGCGTGATGGTTCTTTTCAACTGTACAAATGAAAATGAAAGTGAGACTTAAAAAAAAAATCTTTTTTTAAAAAAAGTTGAAAGTTCACATGATTTAATGCAATCCAGCTCTCTAGGGGGAAATAGTGATGAGAAAAAAGAAATTACACCAAATTGTAAGCAGACAAAGGTGGTCAGAACTATCTTATTTATTATAAAGATACACCGTGAAGAACAACCTGACTGTATACTGAAGCCTGTAATGGTACATGCCAAAATGTACAGTACTATACATAAAAGTGCATCGTCACAACAGTTGAACGAATGTTTTTTTTTCTTCCAGAACTGTAAAAGCATCCCCCTTTATTTTTGTCTCAAGAGGGAATGTGATGGGAAGAGGCAATACAGAGGATGGGCGAACACGATGGCAGGCAGCAGCGCGTGAGCGGGACATGGTCAGGTGGGATGGACGAGACTCACTGCTGGGTGAGAAAGAAAGGCACGGCCACGTCTAGGAGGAGCACGAGACAGTCTGATGGTCGGCAAGGACAAAGATGGACACAACTGAGCACTGAGGCACAGGGAGGTGGGTGGAGAAGTGGAGGGGAGGGATAGAGGAAGTTTCCAAACACACAAGTGGGCAGCAGGAACTGTGGGGAGGAGGCAGAGAAGGGTGGCGGGGCAGGGCCAGGGCGACAGTACAAGAGCAAGGCTAAACTCCTCTAAAATAGAAAGGCACTTTCACATGTACATACTACAGATGTACATTGACACAAGTAGGTAACAGTCACAAGCAGGAAGCTACCAGTACTGCAATTGGTCAAACTGACAGGAAAGGACAATACTGATTTAATTATGTGGGCAGGAGTTACCCTTAAGTACGTAGGTAAACAGCAGTCTCTCTTGTTACACAGCCCCTTATTATACTTCAAATATCTATAATAACCATCACACTACACATTGAACTTGGAGGAATGCTCTAACAGGGGCATTCACAAATGCACAGTTTATATATTTTTCTTTTACTAAACAGTTTCTAAGATAAGCATTATGGAACCCAGTACAATTACTTAAACATACAAAATTGCCTATGTAATTTAAAGATACAGGTACCCTTCTCACTTATACCACACAGACTATTTTCTTGCTTTCGTTTTAAAGAAAGTATACTAGGGTAAGTGAAAGCTCAGATTCCAGCTTGTTTTGCTCATCTGTGCCAAAGTCACCCTGCACCAAGTCCCATGCTCCAGCCCAGCTGGAAGCTGGGTTCTTAACTCAGTGGGTGATCTGGACTAGGGGGGGCTCTATACACAGAAAGAGCCTTCTGTTGTAAGCTGCTCAGTGTCTCAGGGCCTCTGCGGTGGACAACTGTAAGCAAGAATAAGTCCCAAATGCATTTTCATAGCCTCTCACTGCTGTGGTCAGGAATGAGTATCAAGCCTTGTTCAAAGTCTTCTTATCCCCTCAATAGACCCCCAGGCTTTTAAATTTTGGATTTTAGAGGGTATAATCATCAGATTATAGTTTCTTCAGTTAGTAGACTTCAGAGGCTATGTCATTCCTAAAGGCTAAGGACACCACTACCAACCCATCCCCTTTTTTTCTTTCCACTAAATTATAAACCCATTTTGGCAATGGGTAGAAAATTCTTATAGGATACAATTTGACTGTTATAGCTCTATATCCATTTATAACTGTTTATGACTAAGGTGGTATATTATATGGACCCTGTTTGTAAATTAATCTGTAGATGACTCAAGGGGCCCCAAAGTCAGATTATATTGCGTAAAGACATGTAAAACTGTTGAACAATGGCATTGACACGGAACATGAACATGGAGCTCCACAGTTTATTAATACTTATCAGAAAATGTGTACCAAGTACCTTCCTCTCTTTCCTAACAATCCACTCCCCAAACCCCTAACCCAAACCAAAAGGCTGACTTGGTACATCTACTGCAGTGAGTTCCTTGGATGGGTCATGAACACAGTTTTATCAGCTGTGAATACATTTACCTGTATAGGTGGAAAAAGGTTAATCTGTATAGAATGGTAATTTTCCCATCGTCAAAAAGACTCCGAAAATTTTAAGTGAAGACTGATAATAAGACCCTTGAAATGGGGGTAGGGTGGGAGGGGTGTTAGCATTTCCAGGACTCTTTTTCTTTCTTTTCTCCCTCTTCCTTGTGCCTTCCCTATGTGTATGCCATGAACCAGATGAACCTTCTCAGCTGCTGCAGCTTTTGATGAGCATTACTGAGTATTATTTTGGATCCTTTGCAAAGAGGTCACCTTGTCTTATCCTTAGAATCTGAAGACTTTTACTAAGCAGAGGAGAGGAAACAACTTACTGAGTTCTTGCTTATTTAGAGGTCACATGCTTTGCTTGCTACTGAGAGAAGTCTGGAGTTGACAACAGGAATATATAGAGAAAATGTGGAGATGCAGAGTAAGGGAGTGTTGGGGGTGTAATAGGAGCTGTTTCCTGAGAGAAGCCATAATCTCCGAGACTCTACACAAGCATGTCCTGCCATCCAGCAGCAGAGTCCTAACATAGGGGGCTGAAAGTCAACTGTTCTTCCATTACAGTGAGAACACCAAGAGAGAAAACCCTGGGGAGGAATACCAGGGAGATGAAGGAAAGAACTTGTAGGAACAAGAACTAAATGCTACAGTTAAAACTCATAGAAGGCATTTAAAAATAAATTCAGAACACCTTTGTCCCTCTCATGCCTTTTGTTAACATTGTACTCTTCCATTAGAGCAGAAAAATGGTTTTAAGAATCCTGATTTTTTTAAAAAAGAATTGGGGGATTATTTAGGAAAGTTTAAACTTCTCAGAGAATTTAGGAAGCACTGCTTAAAAAGTTTTGATGCTCTTCAAAACTCAGGCTGACTGGCTCTCTATGGTGTCCAAACGTCTGCACGACCATTGAACTCAAGAGAAATGGTCAAGGGTTGAAGAGAGACTAAGTTGGGCCTCTTTTTCACCATGGCCAAAGAGAATAGTTATGAAAATTCTGAGGTTTAAAACTTAACCATACCTGGAAATACTTGGTTGGGGGAACCCCACTATTCAATCCATTTGTGAAATTAAGCCTCAGGCAAGCAACCAGCAGCGTGACAGGCAAGGTAATAATATTTCCTTAATTTAATCTCTTTCTGCAAATAGAATGATTAGGATGACAAACTGAGGTAGAGATCAAAGTAATGATTTTAGTATAGATCTTGATTTGTTTCTGCATGATGCTTTCACCAATGGGCTGATGAATTAAATCCCACGCGGTGCAGCTCTTAGGTGGATGTGAAATTGGCTGCCAGTTTGAACTAGACCTAGAAGGCAATCAAGGGTGGTCCAGCTGGGTTTTCTCTGGGGCATCCAAATTGTTTTCTTTAGGGAGTTCAATGACAATGTAGATAAAATGCTCATAGGTCTAAGGATCACATCAGCTCTGATAGGACAATGGTGATTTGTACCTTAGAAAAAACAACTGCATTCAAGATAATCTTTGAGGACCTGAGGATTAGCTCAGTGATAAAGTGTGTGTTTATCATGCATGAGGCCCCAAGTTCAGTCCCCAGCACCAAAACAAAAAGAAACAAAAACAAAATGCAACAAAATAAAAAATAATTTTTAACATAGAGAAATATAGTAAAAATATAGGCTAAGGAAAAACTGTCTCTGTGCCAAGATGACAGAGAAAGAGGGTCCCTAATTGAGCTCTCTTGACTATGTGAGTTATATAGAGTTTACATGCAAAAAAAAAAAAAGTCATGGTTCCAAGGTACAAAATTGGGAAGAAATCATCCTGGAACCATGAGGTAATCTTCCCATGATGGCCCAGCATGGCTCTTACTCAAGTACCATAGCCAGTTCTGGGTTGGCTCAAAGAGAAAAAAGGAAGAGGAGAGCTGAGATTTCAAATTCAGGCTTATCAGGCCTCTGTGATATATTTAAAGGAACTAAGGTAATTTTGTCAGAGGAGAAAAATAAGTGAATCAAGGATTAATGTTCAGTCTGCTCTCTCCATTTCCAAAGAGGAGAACACAAGCATTTAGGGGGGACAGACATGTGTTCTAGGAAGTTATTGAATCATAGACCATTGCAGGAGTTTGTGGAATAACCAGAAAGTCTTTAAAATTAGACTATTCTAGTCCTTTCTAGTCCCTGATAGGCTTAGAAATCTCTGGAGCTTGATCATGCTTGTGGATGGATTCACATCCATAGCTTTGAGATGGCATCTCCTTCATTCCCAGGTTCAGTTCAAGCAATAACTGCGAGGTTCTATCCCATTCATTGGTCTTTAAACTGGACCCAGAGAAATGACCGTTACAGAAGAGGCAGTCATTCAGCCCACCCAAGCTGAAGGTCCCACTGTGACAACTAAGTTTTTAGCAGGAGTTAGACCCCCACTCTGAATGGAATCAGAGGTGTTCACTATCAGCTACCAAACAATGCATGGTCTCCTTTCAGCTATTACCCCAAGTTCCCCAGACCAACATTCTGATTCTCCTGCTTTCAGGAGACTCACCTGGGCTCCACTAAACCTGAAGCACTGTACAATGCAGGGAGTGGTGTTGCCTTCATTACAAGTGGTGCAGCATTGGATTTTCAAGTAAGTCTAAGTGTTTCTACTGTATTTAAAATGACATATGTCCAGTTATTTAAAAAATTACAAAATACAAATGCCCGTGTTAATTTAGCTAGTTGCAAGACATTACATTCGACAACATAGAAAAGCCAAAAGATCTCCAGTTATAAGCACAAAACTAGGGAAAGTTATGGATCACTGACTTTTGTCACTAATCCGTTTCTCTTAAATCACCTCCCCTTATGACCTTGCTCAGCAGGTTTTTACATCGTGCAAGACTTGTCTGTTGGACCCTGGGAAGGTGGGGCAGGTCCTATGGTAGGATTTGTTTTTGGAAGAACAGCAGGTTTTGGCCTAAGGGCTGGGGGCTTCAGCTGTACGCCCATTCTGGGTGCCACCATAGGCTTGAAAGTACTCATTGTGTCACTGGAGGAGCTGGTGCTGCGTCGAATCTGAGGCTCTGAGCTCCTGAGGGCAACGTTGTGCAAAGGGCTGAGAGATTCCGTGGAAGTAGCAGGGGTGGGAGAGTTTTTCACTTGTTCCAAGGTATCCAGCACCACATCAGGGGCATGCTTTGCTGTGCTCTGTCTTTCCAGTTCCCGGAGTTCATTCAAAGCAGTGTTCATCGTCTCTTCAATATCCTATTTAAAAACAGAAAAAATGGACAGAAAATGAATACTAATGTATAGAAACCCACATATTCCATTTCAAAGAAAACAGGCCAGCCCAATACAATCTGCAGGCTGTATAAACATGATGCCCTCTCATGCAATTATTTGAGTCTGAATGTTTAGGAGACTCTGATGGGGCTATGTATCAAACACTTGCTATTGTAAGGCACTTGGCAGCCTTTTGGTAGTTTCTACCTTGTATACTGACTTATTTTTAAAGGTTTTTTTTTTTATTAGAGCACAATAGTTACACATAGGAGCTGCGTTCATTTTCACAAAATCATACATGCATGGAATTTGATTTCAATCCCCATTTCCCTCCTCACTCTCTCACCCCTCTTCTCCTTTCTCTACTAATCTCCTTTCACTCCTTTATTTTAAAGAGAAGAGAGAGAGAGAAAGAGAGAATAAATTTTATTCATTTTTTTCACCAGGCCTTCATTTTTCCGACACCTAGCTGTGTATGTGGTGCTGGGGCCTGAACCCAGGTCCCTGCATGTGCCAGGTAAGCACTTGGACTGCTGAGCCACTGCTCCAGCCCCTCACTCATTTTTGATCAGTATTATGTGTGCGTGCATGTGTGTGTGTTTGCGTGTGTGAAATTTCCTGTGACATATTTATAAACACATATAACATCATTTTGTTGAATTCATCCCATATTTCCTCCCCTATCCTGTCCCTCCTCCATCCCTCTCCATCTACTTCACTGACCTTCCCTACCTCTTTATGGTATCTGATCCCTCCCCAGTCTTCTTTCCTTTATTTTGCTCTTGCTTCCATATACGAGAGAAAACATTCAACCGTTGACTTTCTGAGCTGGCTTATTTCAGTTAGTATGATATTCTCCACTTCTGTTCATTTTCCAGGAAATGCCACAACTTCATTCTCCTTTGTGGCCAAGTAAAACTCCATTGTGTATATATGCCACATGTTTCTGGATCCATTTATCTGTTGATGGGTATCTAGCTGATTCCATAATTGACTATTGTGAACTGCAGTGATATAAACACTGAAGTAGGTGTATCTTTATAGTATGCTGCGTTTAGTTCTTTTGGCTAAATAGTGAGAGTGGGATAGCTGGGCCACATGGTGGTTCCAGTCCTACTTTTTTGAGGAATCTCCATACTGCTTTCCAGAATGGATGTACTAACTTGCAGTCTCAACAACAATGTATGAATTTACCTTTCCCCCCCATATCCTCTACAGCATTTATTATTATTTGTGTCCCTGATAATTGCCATTCTGACTCGAATGACATGAAATCATAGTGTAGTTTTGATTTGTATTTCCCTGATTGCTAGAAATGTTGAACATCTTTCCCCCATCTATTTATTGGCCATTTGTATTTCCTCTTTCACAACTATCTATGTATAGTTCTTTTGCCTATTTATTGATTGGGTTATGTGTTTTTTGGGTATTAAATTTTTTTACATTATATTCTGAATATGAATCCCCGGTCAGAGGAGCAATGGGCAAAGATTCTCTCCCATTCTGCAGGCTCTTTCTTCACACTCTTAATTCCTTTGCTATGTAGAAGCTTTTTATTATTTATTCATTTTTTTTAAAAAGAGAGGGACAGAGGGAGGGGGAGAATCAATTTTATTTAGTTTTCATCTGGTTTTTGTTGCTCTAATACTTAGTTGTGCATGTGTTGCTGGGGTTTGAACCTGGGCCCTTGTGTATGCTAGGCAAGCACCGTAGCCGCTGAGCCACTGCTCCATCTCCTGCGGAAGCTTTTTAATGTGAATGACATCCTACTTGTTGATTCTTGGTTTTATTTCTTGAGCTTTAGGAGTCTTGTGAAGGAAGTTGGTGCCTGCACCTGTATGATGGGGTGTTAACCCTGTGTTTTATGGCTTAAAATTTGTTTTGTCAGGCATGCTGACTTATTGATGTGAAATTCTATTTCAATTTATGGTAAAGGACTGCTTAAATATTGCAACAATTTCTCAATAAGTAAATATAAAGAGGAAGGAAAAATCAGACTTTACTCATTCAACAATTTTTGAGTACTGAAACTTGGCTAACTCCTAGAAGTTCTTCACAATTCAGCTTAGGTCCTTCCCTGATGTCATTGTCCAGTGGATCTCAAGGGATGTGGTACTACCCCATAGCAGGCATCGTTGTAATATGGGGTGTGTATATTTTTAATGTCATAATTATGAGGTGGCATTTCAGGCATTTTGTTGTCAGGGGCTAGGTGCACTAGATATCTTGCAAGTAACCGGGATAGTTTATATGCAATGAATTGTCCTGTGTATTATTCAATTTTTGAATGTCCTCTATAGACATTTGTATAGGTGAAAACTATAATAATCAGAACTTAGAACCTGACTTTTAAATTTTCAAAAATTTTAATTGACACAAAATCAATGTATATATTTATTTGGTACACTATATTTTAACACATGTACACAATGTGTAATTATCAGATTAGGTTTTAAAGTATATCCATCATACCAAATATTTCTTTGTGCTGGGGGCATTCAAAATATTCTCTAATAGCTATAGAACACTAGAAGATGTTTCTCTAATCCAGCCGCACACCTGTACCCAGTAATGGTCCTCTCTCTAACCCAATCTTACCCTTTCTAGTCTCTGGTATCCACTTTTCTATTTTTTAATTCTATGGGATCAATTTTTTTTAGTTTCTATATGTAAAAAAAACAGGTGGTATTTGTCTTTATGTTCTGACTTATTTCACTTAACATAATGTCCTCCAGTTCCATCCATGTTGCCCAAATGACAGGATTTTATTCATTTTTATGGCTGAATAATATTCCACTGTGCATGTATGTGTGTGTGTGTGTGTATATATATTTTCTTTATCATTCATTTGTTAATGAATGATGGATGAACTCTAGCTGATTCCACATCTTCGTTATTGTGAATAGTGCTGCAACACATATATGAGTGCAGATATCTCTTTGACATACTGATTTTCTTTCCTTTGCATATGTGCCCACATTATTTTGGTTACTATATCACTGTAATGTGTTTTCAAGTAAGATACTGTGATGCCTAGCTTTATTCTTTTTGCTCAGAGTTGGTTAATTGGGATCTTCTGTGGTTCCATACAGATTTTAGGAGTGTTTTTTTTTTTTTTTCTGTTTCTGTGAAGAATGTCATTGGCATTTTGGTAGGAACTGCATTGAATTAGGGTGGCATAGACATTTTAATTCTTCTAATTCATGAACATGGGATATCTTTCCATTTTTGGTGCCCTCTTCAATTTCTTTCACCAGTGTTCATATAAACTATATGCTATTCTTATCTGTATTTTAGCTATGGTTTTGCCATACATGGCTTTGGTTTTTTTATTTGTTTACTTATTGTAGTACTAGGGATTGAATCCAAGGCTTTCCTAGATAAGTGCTCTACCACTGAGCTACATCCTAGTTCTCTTTGTTTTTCATTTTGAGACAGGGTCTTGCTGGCCTCAAATTCATGATCCTCTTGCCTTAGCCTCCTGAGTAGCTGGGATTACAGATATGCAATACCACACCTCATTACAGCTTTGTTTTTCAAAAAATATGTGTTTAACTGATAAATAAAAACATAAAAATTGTACATATCAGTGGGGTACTATGCAACATTCAAATCATATCATTCAAATCAAATGCAAATTCAGTTCATTAAGCAAATATGCTTAACTATTTACCGTTTCTTTATGGTAAAATCTTTCAACCCTTTCTTTTAACTGTCTTCAATGTACAGTACATTATTTTTATGCAGTCAACCTACAGTGCAATAGCACACCAGCACTTCTTCCACCCATAGAACCTTAACCTATTACCCATTAATCAACTTTTCTCCATCCCTCCCCCTTATATGGGGTCAATTGTGTTGAGCTATGTTCCTTCTACATACCTCATTCTCAAGTTTGTTGAGTGTTTTTATCATGAAGGGATACTATGTGTCTATTGAGATGATCATATGGTTTTGTCCTTCATTTTATTGGTGTGATATATCAAATTTATTGATTTGCATATGGTGAAACATTCCTGCATATCTAGGATGAATCCCACTTGATCAAGGTGCATAATCTTTGTAATGTGTTGTCAGATTTGGTTTGCTAGTATTTTGTTGAGAACTTCTGTACCAATGTATCCAGATACTGGTCTGCAATTTTTTTTTGTTTTTTTTTTTGTGTGTGTGTATGTGTATGCGTGTGTCCTTGTCTGATTTTGGTGTTAGGGTAATGCTGGATTCATAGAATGAGTTTGGAAGAATTCTTTCCTTGTCAGTTTCTTTTTTGGGAATAATTTGAGAAGAATTAGTATTAGTTCTTTTTTAAGCATTCGGTAGAATTAAGCAGTAAAGTCATCAAGTGTTGGGTTTTTCTTTGATGGGAGACTTTACTATTTCAATCTTATAACTTGTTACTGGCCTGTTTAAATATTCTATTTCTTCCTAGTTCAGCCTTGGTAAATTTTATGCATCCAGGAATTCATTCTTTTCTTCCAGGTTTTCCAATTTGTTGGTGTATTGTTCATTGACTATACCTAATGATCCTTTGTAGTTCCATAATATCAGTTTTAATGTCTTTTTTTTCAACTTACATTTTATTTATTTGGGCCTGCTGTCTTTTTTTCCTTAGGTGAGCTAAAGGTTTTTGTTAATTTTATCTTTTCAAAAAATGAACTTTTTGTTGATCTTAGTCCCACTTTTACTTATTTCTGCTCTGATCTTTATAATTTCCTTTCTTCTACTAATATTAGGTTTGGTTTGTTATTGCTTTTCTAGTTTTTAGTTGCACTGAGTGCTAGTCAGCCTTTTGTCTCTGTGACTAAAACACCTGACAAAGATAACATAGAGGAGGAAAGATTTTACTCATGGCTTCAGAGGCTTCAGTCTGTGGTTGGCTGGCTCCACCACTTTGGGCCTGAGGTGAGGCAGATCATCATGGGAGATGGGCATGGCAAAGGAAAGCTGCTCAGCTAATGACAGCCAGGAGTGAGAAGGGGATCAGCAACAAGAAGTATCCTCCCAGGGACTCCCCCAATGACCTGCTTCCTCTACTCACATCCCATTGCCTACATGTTCCCACTAACTTCCAGTAGTCCATTTAGTTATCAGTTGATTAATCCACTAATAATGGTCTCAGCCCTCTTGACCCAATCATTTCTCAAAAGCTCCCCTTCTGAATATTGCTGCATCAGGAACCAAGCCTTCAATGCATGAGACTTTGGGGGACATTTCAGATCCAAACCATAACAGATTGTATAAGGTCGTTTGTGTAAAATATGTTTTTTTTTGATGTAGACATTTATTGTTATATAAATTTCCCTCTTATTTATTACTACTCTTGAAATACCCCTTAGGGGGTGCCCCTCTGCTTTGTGGAGTCTCTGCTCTTCTTCCTAAATAAATAGGTTTTAGTATGTTGTATTCCCATTTTTATTTATTTTAAAACATTTAAAATTTTTCTAGTATTTTCTTCATTGATCCACTGGACGTTCAGTTACATTTTTTAAAAAATTTCAATATACGCATGTGTATAGTTTCCACAGTTGTTGTTGTTCTTTTTTTTTTTTTTTAAAGAGGGACAGTGAGAGAAAGAATTTTATTCAGTTTGGCTTTTGTTGCTCCAACACTTCATTGTGTATGTGGTGCTGGGGTTCAAACTTGTGTACTTATGCATGCCATGTAAGCGCTGTAACCACAATCACCGCTCTAGCCCTCCACAGTTCTTGATTTTTAATTTTATTTCATAGAGACAGAGAGGATACATGATATGAGTTCAAAGTTTTTGAATTTGTTGAGATTTGTTTTTTGGCCTATCATATAGTCTATTTTATGTACTGATGACTAGATTCTGTAGCTGTTGGATGAAATGTTTTGTGAATGTATGTTAAGTTCATTTAGTCTACAGTATAGTTTAACTCTGATTTTTTTGGTTGAATTTCTGTCTGGATAATCTGTCCATTGATGGAAGTGGGGTTTTGAAATCCTCAACTATTATTTTATTGGAATCTATTGCTTCCTTTAGATGTACTAATATTTACTTTATATACTTGGGCGGGTGGTGGGTGCATATATATTTATAATTATTATATCCTTTTGCTGAGTTGATTCTTTTATCTTTATATGATGACTTTGTTTCTCTTTATGGTTTTTGATGTAAAATATGCTTTTTAAAATCTGAGTGCTACTAGTTTCTTTTTGAATAGAAATCTTTTTCCATTTCTTCACTTTCAGTCTGTGCATCTTTATTGATGAAGTCAGTTTCTTGTAGGTAGCATATACTTGGGTCTTTTTTTTTTTTTTATTCTGCCAGTCTGTACCTTTTAATTGGGGAATTTAATTGTTTACACCAGAAGTTATTATTTTTTTCCAGAAGTTATTATTGACAGGTAAGGACTTATTCCTGTCATTTAAGTTATTTTTTCAACCTTTTTTTTCTTCCTCTCTTACCCTTTTTTTGTGGTTTGATGGTATTCTGTAGTGATGTTTGGTTCATGTCTTTTTTTCACTGTGTATCTAAGCTGTCAGTTAGTTTTAGAATTTCACATGTTACCATGATGATAGTTATCTCCATTTCACTTCTAGATTTGGGATTCCATTAGCATTTCTTGTAAGGGTGGTCTAGTGGTGATAAAAGTCCTCAGTTTTTGCTTGTCTAGGAAAGATTTATTTCTTCATTTCTGAAGGACAGCTTTGCTGGGTATATTCTTTTGTACAAGTTTTTTCCCCAGCACTTTTAATATATCACTCTATTCTCTCTTGGCTTTTCAGGTTTCTGTTGAGAAATCTTCTGTTAGTCTAATTGGTATTCTCTCATATGTGACTTGATGTTATTCTTTTGCTACAATTAGATTTTTTTTTTGAGAGAGAGAATCGATTTTATTTGTTTTTTTTTTAATCTGGCCTTTGTTTCTCCAACTCTTAGTTGTATACGTGATGTTGGGGTTTGAACCTGGGTCCTCGTGGATACAAGGCAAAAACAAACTGCCGAGCCACTGCTCCATCCCCAGAATTCTTTGACTTTTGACTAATTATAATGTGCCTTGAAGAGGACCTCTTTGATCTAAGTCTAACTGGGGTTCTTTGAACTTCCTGGATCTGGATGTCCACTCTCTCAACACTTGAGTAGTTTCAGCTATTATTTCATTAAATATGCTTTCTTTGTCTTTATATCTTTCTCTCTCTTTTTTAAAGAGAGAGGGATAGTGAGAGAGAGAGAGAGAATATTTTTTTTTTATTTAGCTTTTCATATGGCTTTTGTTGCTCCAAGACTTCGTTATGTACGTGGTGCTAGGGTTTGAACTCACATACTTGCGCATGCCAGGCAAGCACTGTAACCGCTGAGCCACCGCTCAGTAGTATGATTTCTGTGCAGTTTCTGTGGTGTCAGTTACCACTTGGATCACTGGCCAGGGCATAGGTACAGGCAGGCGCGTTTGGCTGGTAGCTGTGTGGTAGGTTTATCAGTGGGTGGGGGTGCCATCTGACTTGCTGTTGGGCTGGGTACCAGCATATGTAGGCACTGCAGGGTATTCAACTGTGCTTTGTGCTCACCAGGGGAGCAGGCCAATGTGGGTGCTGTAGGCTTTTTGGCTGTGTAACGGGCTCATGGAAAAGAGGTTGGAGAGCTGTAGAGCTATTTGGCCTAACAAAGGTGCACATACTCCTCCAGCTGTGTGGTGCCTCTCTGTGCAAGCCCACTTGCTCCCAGGGGACCGAAGCACAGTACAGGATTGGCAACAGGGATGTTGACTTTTCTGCTGGGTCTAACTTCTGAGAAGCCAAAGTTGTGGCACTCATGTGACAAGATAGAATGACAGCAGAGACTCAAAAATGGAGGCATTCTGGGGCTATTAGCCCCTGCAAGCAGAACATACTCTAGCAGTTGGTCCAGTTTTAAGATGATGCTAAGCCATGACAGCTTAGGTCTTGGTGTTTGGAGGGTGTACAATGTGTGCTCCTGCTCTGGTAATACGGTATTTGCTTTCTGGGTAACTCTCCAAACTATATTTGGAGCCTCTGAGAGCTGCATGAGTCTCCTGTGAAGTCACCTACTGTGGCAAGGAGGATTACGGGGGTCTCCAGGCAGGGGAGATGGTGTGGGAGAGGCAGGGCCCTTCACTCTCCTCTTTATGGTGCTATCTTTGTTTCTCATGCCCAAAGGGATCATGCCATGTCCCTGCTACTCCCTGGTGTAATTAGTCATTCCAGTTGGATTATGGTTATTTATTCTTTCTTAAATTAGCTTATTTATTTAGTATTGTGGATTGACTCCAATGGGCATTTTACCACTGAGTTCATCCCCAGTTCTTTTTATTTTTATGAGATAGGGTCTCAATAAATTGCTGAAACTGTCCTCAAACTTGCAATCCTACTGCCTCAGCCTCCTGAGTTGCTGGGATTATAGGTATAGGCCACTGGGTCTGTTTATTCTTTATTATGGCCTCTTTTTATGGTAGGACAAGTTGTCTTCTTGCTCTTTTGAATATTGTGAAAGCTGTCAAAACCAAAATGGAGCCAATTTTGTCAAGACCCAACCAAAAAAATAAATGACATGGGGAGGTTATACAGGAGACTCTCATGCATGTATGTCTGATAAGGAAACTATTCATAAAAGACTCTGCCAGAACTACAACCTTGTACAAGGCCACTGCAGCCTTATACAAAAAAATATTTCTGCAAGGACATCTGCCTAGAAACTGTCTGTTCAACCTTGGACTGGCACTACCCCTGCTATTAGACCTTGTAACCAGTGATTACTGTTTCAAAATAATGTAATGCCCCTCATTTCACCTTTAAAAAATGTTACTTTCCTCTTAACCTCTGAATATTTTTACGGTTTACCACAGCACACATATTTCATTTGCAATAAATATTATTCTTAGGAGAATAACTCTGTTATTTAGGTTGTCAATATATAAAGACAAAATATTTTTCATGGTGCTGAATTCTCCAGAAGTATAACTACTGCATAAATTATTGTTTGCACTGTTTGGAACTGTATGACCAAGGGATGTCCACCTTTTGGAAAAATCATATCACTAATGGGAATGCCTTTCACAGAATGTATGTTAACTGAATTAATACTCCTGTATCAATGAACATTTTTCGTTACTGCATTTATGGAAATTCTACATGTAAGTGTGTCCAGAGTGGACAGAGACATAGTCTAGTACACAGAGCAAGCTTCTAAAATGCAAGTTACACAGTGAAGCAACTTAGCCTGAGCCACAGCTCCTGCATTGTACCAGATAACAGTAAATTCGCAGAAGATTAGCAGCTGTAAGACCTACCCAAAAATTCATACTAATGAGAAAACTCCCAAGTGGGCGGACCCTTATCTTGCTAACCAGGTGGGACCTACCCAAAAATCCATACTAATGAGAAAACCCACAAGTGGGCCTGGACCTCACAAAAAGAGGATAAAAACCGAGGCCTGCAACCAAGAAATCCAGAGACATACTCCACAATGGAAGCGTATTGACATTGGTCCTTACGCCCATTGCATGCCTCCTCTCCATCCCTTGCAACCCGCTTAACCTGCCATCAAACGCAGCAACTCTGCGCCAGAGTCTGAAGCAGCTTGCTACACTGAACCCAGCAACCTCGACTGGAGAGTGCCTGATCTTCGCTCCCTGGTGAGTGCCTGCCTGCCTGCCTGCCTGCCCTATTCTCCAGCTCCCTACATTTTGACCTCGGCTCATGGAGAGTGCCTGAACTGACCTGCCTGGCAACTCTGTGTGCATTCTACTGGTAACCATGGACATCACACCGATGCTGGTGAGAGGACTATGAGCTTATTCTTCCTTACCTATTGCCTTGAGCTTATTGCATTAAGAATAGCCCGTAAGTGGTGTGTAATTATTAGATTACATTATGTGTGCTGTGACTAAGTAAGATAAGAATGTAGGAGAGTGTGATTTGTAGTGTGACATCCCTTGAGAATTGTGATATTAATACCTCTGAGTGCTGTGTTAAATAAAGAATATTAAAACGGAACTTGTCTCATTGCATCTGTCACTGAACATGCAATCTCTCAGAGAGAGTGGTCACCTGCAGGCGTAGATATCAGCGCCACCACTTGGGCCATACTCTCGACAGTTGGCGTAGTAGGCACTCCTGAGAGTTTCATTGCAGTTCTGTGGCAGAACAATGATGTAGATATGCATCTGTTTTGCATAGTTAGGAATATAGTTACCACCTTATTAACTATACTAATTTTGATAATAAGGAATACAAATAGTTGGACATTACACATTTTGCCAGAAACTATATAACTATTCAACTAGCTTGAGAGAGACAGCTAACCATACAATTACATTTCCCCACGAGTGGGCTGTTAACTACATTCTTTGTCTATATGACACAATCATAAAAAAGGAGAATTATTGAATTGGCTGGAAAAAAGAATATACAATCAGTTTGAAAAACAAATAGCACTGACACCTCAAAAGATAACTGGAGTAGCCTGCAGTGGTACATCTACAAGAAGAAAATTAAGCTATTGTACTGGATATTAAACCTTGCAGGCAGTTAAAAAGATATTCACCAAAAATAAGGAAAAAGGATTGAGGCCAGGATCAGCATGGAAAGGGGTAGAAGATGTTATATGCAAGAAAGGATTTCCTGTAAAGACAGTAGAAATACCAGGTACCAAGCCATATCAGATAAGCGAACGCTTAGAGAAGGCATCCAAATCAGTACCAAGTACCTTTTATTAAAGTACCAAGCTTATTATTAAAAACCACAGAAACCCTAGATAGTGACCTAACAAGGGGACGCTCCCTGGCCAGGAAAGTCCTAAAAAAATAGGTCCATAAGCTGGGATGACAATCTCACTGAGTCTATGCCAGTACAGACTAGGAGAATACAAACTCCTAGGAGAGAAGGCAATGCCACTAATAATGAGGAAGTGGAAATAAGACCCTTTACAAGAATAGAGCTGAATTTGCACAAGGAGCAAACTCAGACTTGGAATTTGTGCTCAAATTATGGGAAAGAGGAGCACACGGAATAAGGGTTACAGGAGATGAAATGCATGCCATGGCATCTATGGTAGAGAATGAGCAGTTTTATATGAGGCACTGGTACATGAATCACAATTGAAAAGATTAGAACAACACTCCATCTTTGAATGGATAGCGTTGGCATGGGAATATGCATTCCCCACTATAGATGTAGGATCTTTAAAACAACAGGTATCTTGGCAGACACAAACAAGCTATTAAGCTATGCAGGAAACTTGGAGTATATTACATGCTTTATAACACTGAAACAACTAACACCCCATTACAAGCTAAACTAATACCACAGATGAAGAGAATCATAGTGAGATCAGCACCCCAGTCCTTAAGACTCACACTAATCTCTGCAATGCAAAGCATGGAAACCCTGCAGGAAATGGTGGATTATCTGAATGAGGCAAAAGATGTAGAATCAAAATTTTCCTTCTCATATAATATCCAAAACAGCAGGAGGAATAACACATGTAGACAGCCATACACAGACCATCCCAACAGAGAAACAGGACTCCATATAGACAAAACAACATTAACAGAGGAAGGCGTACAAGCAGGAACAGGAGCTTTAGCAGAAACAGGTCCAACAGAAGACAAAATAATTAATACAGAAGTAAATCCAACAACAGAAGGCAGCCCTCTATCCGTAGGCATAGGGGAAACTGGCAGAGGCCCCACAATGCGGGGGCCAGGCCAAACATACAGAGATTGCAAACACAGAGCAGACCAAGCAACAGGTATACACCAGGACAGAACGACCAAGTTCGCAAGTTCAGGAGCTAAAATGCATAACAAGACCTGGAGATAATAGACTATTCAATTAGCAGTTAAATATGATAATAAGTTAAGACATATTAGATTTCTCATAGATATGGGTAGTCAAGATAACAATTATAGGAGTAAGTTATAAGCTTATGAAATATAATCACTCCCTTATAGGTATAGCTAATTCCCCAAAGGCTTTAAGACTACATGCTATATATATCTTTTTGATAGAGAGCCCCTGATAGCTGATATAGTACTAATAGAACAGGATATAAATATATTAGGAATGGATATTTTACCAAAAATATTACCTGAGTGGATCCCATTAAAAAGAATAAAAAACTTGCCTTCCACATTTTCCAATGTACATTTAGCAGCAGTACATACAGAGCAGGTGAAATTACCCAACATAAAGACATCTTGGACACCACAATATCCAATTAGAGGTGGACACACAGAAATAACAGAAAAAATACAAGAGCTAGAGAAAGAAGGAATAATTGAACAACACATAACTTTTAGATACAATAGCCCTATATGGCCTGTACTCAAACCTAATGGATCATGTAGATTCACAGTGGAATATAGAAATATAAATAAATTAAGCCCATTACTACCTGGACACCTCCCCATTATAACAGACATCTTGCAAGTAGTTACATCATCAAATCATAAGGTATATGCAACCACTGATCTACAGGACATGTTCCTTAGCATACCCATACACCCTCAGAGCAGAGAAATAACATCATTTTCATGGAATGACAATATAGGTTCACCAGACTGCCACAAGGCTATCTCAATAGTCCAATAATAGCACACAATATATTACAAGAATCTTTAAAAGACTGCCCAATTACATCTAACATTTATACATATGTAGATGATGTATTGCTGACAAACACGGAGATAAGTTCATTACAGAAAGACCTAGATAAGGTAGTAAAACACTTACAGGCTAAAGGATGGACAATAAATCAGAATAAGATTATACAACCATCAGCACAGGTAAGGTTTCTAGGAATAGATATTTCATCTACTGAACTCAAAATACCAGAAACAGTAGTTAACAAACTAGCTAATTTGGCCCCACCTAAATCTAAGAAAGAAGCACAACAGATTACAGGAGCATTTGGATATTGGAGAAATCACATACTATCATTACAATTAATTTTAAAATCCATTTATGATGTGACAAGAAAATCTAGAGACTTTGAGTGGTCAGCTCCACAAGAAGAGGCATTTAATACTTTAAAACAATATGTAGTTGAGTACACACACCTAGCTAAAATACCTGAACATATCATTGTAGACATTGCATATGCACATGGTTATGGTAATTGGGGCATATATATAAAAAACAACCAACCTATAGGATTTTATTGCAAGAAATTCCCATACTCAGAATACAAATACTCATTGATAGAAAAGATTGCATGGACAGCCACAAAAGCATTAAAACAGGTTAGCGCATACCCTACTATTAAAACATTGGAATTACACACACCAATCTCTCTAAGGAACTGGGCAAATCTGACCCCAAAAGACACCAAAGGTGTCGCATGGAATGACAAAGTTTTAATTTGGTTATGGTATTTGAAACAATTCCTAGAAGGGACACAGAAAGTTCAAACATATAGACTAACGGAAATTGTAACTGAAGGACTGTTAGTACCTATACCTAATGTTAAGAACTCACAAATTGTGACAAAAACTCCAGTAGGACTTTGGGGACCCACATATTCACCATCTCTGTCTATCGTGTGGTTTACAGATGGCAGTGCAACTATAGAAAATAGGACCATTAAATGGAAAGCAGCAGCATATTACCCTAAAACAGGGACTATTTTAACTAAAGAAGGGACAAGCAAATCTGCACAAACAGCTGAACTCATAGCAGCATGGCTAGCTATAGAAAAGTCTTTAGAATGGAAAATGAGAGAAATTCAATTATTTACAGACTTATGGTATGTAGCGAATGGCATAGCACTCTGGTCAGGAAAATGGAAAACTACTAATTTACAAATTAATGGTAAAGATATATGGTCCAAAGATATCTGGACAGATTATCTATATTCCAGGCAGCAGACAAAATAAAGATTCTAGTTTCTCATGTATCAGCCCATACAAATAAAGGAGATCCAGCTAGCATATATAATGATACAGTTGATAAACTCTCTAAAGTACAAGCTATAAAGTTGCATAGAGTTTGGAAAAGTAAGAGAACAGACAATGGAAACATAATACTTAAAGGCACATGGACTAAAGATACCGCAGAGACAGACATCCCAGTAACAACACTGGAAATTTTAAAATTACATGAACAATTAGGACATATAGGTGCACATGGCCTTTTTCAGTGGTTCACAGATAGAAATATTAAGGTCACATGGAATACTATAAAGAAAGAACTTAGGAAATGCACTGTATGCCCAAAAACTAAACTAAGATTTAACTTCAGGAATAACCCTCCACAATTAGAATACAAAAAATTTAACTATAGACTACAGATTGATTATATTGGACCCTTTAAACCTCTCCAAAGCAAATATGCTGTAACTTTAGTAGATACAATGACAGGAATGGCAAAAACTAGACTAGCACATAAACCATCACAAGAAGAAGTTATAAATATTGTACTTGATTAGTGTCTCAGTTATGGCCCACCAAACATTATTGAATCAGATCAAGGAACACATTTTACTGGAAGGCTAATACAGAATATTGCAAAAAGTTTAGACATAATGTGGAATTTCCACCTTAATTATAATCCATCTGCAGCTGGCAATATTGAAAGATTTAATAGTCTACTTAAAAATGGGTTAAATACAGTAGTTGAGAAAAATCCTAGAAGAAAACTTTTATTAGCTACTTTTAATTTAAATAATAGGCCTAGATTACATAGACAATTGCCCATACAGGAGGTTATATATTCTCAAGATACCAAAAATATTGAAATCCAAAGGGATACTAACACCAAATTACCA